>CM059202.1:21492151-21515211 GCA_030323885.1 Branchipolynoe longqiensis
ACCCGCCCTGATATGACCGTAGATGTTGCCAGGACGTGAAGCTCCCAAGAATCACACACACACACTCACACACACACACACACTTACACACACACACATACACACACACTCACACACACATACACACACACGCACGCACGCACGTACGTACGCACGCACGCACTCACACCCACCCACGCACGCGCGCACGCACAGCCACTCCACATACCCGTATGGAAGAGCCCACGCACGCGCGCACGCACACACACACACACACACACAGAGTCCATACTAGGTTGTGTTCAGACTATCCGGATAAGTTGATGAAACACTAACACGACCCGTATAACGGTGTCATCATGGGTTGCAACCAGATGGGATGGCCGAATGAGTTGAGCGTCCATCTCCTGTTTTGGGAGATCGGGGGATCCGAACTCATGGGTTTGTGACTTCGAACCCTGGTCGAGTCCAACCAATGACTTAACAAATTGATACTTGTCGCTTCCTAGCCAGGCGCTCGGCATCATTAGGATAGGCCAAGGACTGGTTGGCTCAATGTCAGGATAATGTGACTGAGTGGGTGCTGGCGGGTTGGTCTCCCAGTGGGGCAGCACTATAAAGTTGCCATGAGTGCGCACTGTCACAAGTCGGTACCCATCCTCATATGACCTTAGATGTTGCTAGGACGTAAAACAACAACAAACAAACAAGAATGCTCGCACCCACACCCACATTACACATTACACCCACACCCACCTCCACATCCACCCACAACCCCACACCCACACCCACATTCACCACCCCATGCCGATCACGTGCAACAGTGTGACACGCGTCACACTTATGACGTCACACATCACGTGCTATTCGGCAAGCAGTCACAATAACTCACCACCAGGGCGCGGAATGGCGCTGTCATCGCGCGAGGAACAAATAGAGGGGGGGGGGGGTGGAGGGACGGCACGGGGGGGGGGGGGGGGGTTGATGGGTGCCTCCTGAATTGGCCTGGGGAGTTGGGACTGCAATGATTGAGGGAGATTTAGGGATGTGTCATGAGGGAGGGTGAATAAATGCAATTGGGGGAGTTTTGTACATTTATACATGTGTGGAGGATGAGGGTGGGTGTGTATATGGATGAGGGGTTATGCCCGGTACACACCTACCGTTTGTGTGCGCACACCTCCCGTATACGATCGAAAACTGCCCGTTTCGCCCACAAAAATCGCTTGGTGTGCGCTCCCCGCGCACACCTAGCGATTGCGACGCGCATAAAACTCAGTTTTTAGTGCTAAAAGCAGCCGTTTACGATTGCGATTCGCGATTCGAAAAACGAATCGGCCCGTTTTCAGTTTTAAGCGGGTCGGGTCGAGTCGCGAGTTTTAGTGCGCGAATCCTATACGGGAGGTGTGTACTAGGCATTAGACATTGCTGATGGCAATGTACAGTTGTACATTATTCATGACTGCTGATTCTCCTCATGGCAATTGGGGTTTGTGTGAATCAGCAACTTGCATAATGTAGGCAGCTAACTCGGCTCATGTGTGTAGGATGCTGGTTTAAAGCTGCATACAGTGAGTGAGGATAACGGCCGCTGAGGTATGCGTGAGCAGGTGGCGCCACATTGGGAGGTCATCAGGTACCAATAGATGACCTAATGAGTAGGTGACCAGGCGATGACAGTGGGGAGCAGATGGATCTTCTGGCTTATTATACTCGTATACTGGCTTATACGGCGTATTATACTTGTATAATGGCTTATACAACATATATATATAATACTGACTTTAATCCGTGCTGTGTACTGGTTAAACCTAGGTTCTGCATCAATCCCTGGATCAATATTGTGTTGAACTGTCATTATATATATAACCTAATAGTAATACATTTATCTCAGAAAATGACAGAAATTCAAAACCATTGAACTCTGCAACTTTAAAGGCCCAGTCAGACCTTACCGGACTGAGCACCGGACACCACCGGACAAAGAATTGTCTAGTCCGTTGGTGTCCAGTGTCAAAATGTACCAAAATGTACCGGATGAAACAAACGCTAAATGGACAAGGAACGTACATTAACGAATAGCCACCGGACGAGAACCAGGCGAGAACCAGACGGCAACTGAATGTCAAACGGATGGACTGGAAACCAACCGGACACCAACCGGACACCAACCGGGCACCTACCGGACTGATCACGGACACGCCGAAAACCGACGGACCGAATTCCCACAGCACCTTCAACGGACACTGCAGGAAGCAAACTGGAGACGTAACGGATGGGTACCGGACATGAACCAGACAAAACGGACTTACATGGACATCAACCGTACACGTCAGTCTGGTGGTGTCAGGTACAAGTTTTGTACATGTTCAAAACTTGTACCGGACACCGCCGGGGACTACCGGAGATAGAACGGACATGCCGATGGGTACCATATATAAACCATACATTGCCGTATTTCACCAGACGGTGTCCGGTTTCTGTCCGTTTCCTCAATCCGGTGAGGTCTGACTGCGGCTTTAACCTATTACTATATTAGATTGCAAATTTGTGTGGTTAATGTCCAGAACCCAGCTTCCCGACACTTTTCCTATAAGGTTATCTCCCAGCCCTGTGGAGTTGGTTGGTTGTTGGGGTTTTACGTCCTGGCAATATCTACGGTCATATCAGGACAGGCACACTCATGGTGATTTTATAGTGCTGCCCCACTGGGAGACCAGGCTGCCAGCACCATAACCTGATATCCCACTCAGGCACATTATCCTGACACTGAGCCAACCAGTCCTTGCCCGATCCTAATAATGCCGAGCGCCGAGCTCGGAAACGACAAGTGTCAATGGTTATGAATCCCACGATCGACTAAAATGGTAAACCGACACTCAACTCATTCGGCCACATCGCTTGGTCCAAACGACCCTATCATCTGAAAGCTGTGGCCACTTTGTTCCCATTCGGCTAACACTTGTTGACTTGGGTTCATCTGTCATCATTGACACTGGGTCGTTGATGTGGGCATATACCTCCTCCACACCAAATCGCTTCTAAGCGGAACAGTGTCAGGATGTTGGTGCATTGCAGGGGGGGTTTAGCGTCCTAGCAACATCTGAGGGTAGCATCAGGCTGAGCACCGACTTATAGGAGATTTGCTGAAGTCGACAGTTGATGTCCTTAAACTGGTGTCATATGTCTGTCTATAAAATGGTAAACCACCCATGTCCATAAACAGTGTCATATGAAAAAGTATAATTGTTTGTTGGAGTTTGTTTGTTGGAGTTTTATATCCTGGCAATATCTAAGGTCATATCAGGATGAATAACAACTTGTGACAGTATGCAGTCATGGCGACTTTATAGTGCTGCTCCACTGGGAGAGGGGGCTGCCAGCACCATGAGCTGATATCTCACTGTCACAGTATCCTGATACTGAGTTAACTAGTCCTTGCCCTATCCTATTAATGCTGAGCGCCAGGCTAGGTAGCGACAAGTATAATTTTGTACGTCATTGGTTTGACTTGACTGGGATTCAGACTCCCGATCTTCCGCATGGGAAGCCTGCATTCTACCGCTTTGGCCACCGCGTCCGGTCAAGCAGCACTACCAAGTCGCCATCTCGTCCTGGTCTGACCGTTGATGTTGGTGGGATGTAAAACCCCAACAAACAAACTAGTGATGGGAGGCGTTGTGGGTCGTAGGGTGTCGAAGCCTTGCATCCTGTGGACAGCATGGCAGTCAACAATCCCCCCCCCCCCCCCACACACACACACACTGCAGCGCCCTTCTATTTGTGCGGCACACACCATGCACAGCGTTCCAAAGGCTGCCTCCATTAATACCAAACTGATTCCAAGGGCGGCTGGCTGCTGGCGACAGTAGAATCGTGAGAAAAATCTCAAGCGTAGTCGATATTCAAGGGGGAGGTTTGTGATGTCATTGGCGATGCTTGCACCTACGACCCTCGTGGACAGAGTGCGAAACCCATTGTGAGATTCTGAATCGTTGTCGTGTCACGAATAGTGTTGTTGTCAATGGGATTGCAAACAAAATGAGTGGGTTTTTTTCAGGCATGTAATTGTAAAGTATAATCAGATGGCTTTGAAGTTCTGCCACATTAAAAAAATAAATACATAGGTTCGGTTGTTATAATCTCCTTTACCTTAGTTTTGACTACATTTGAATATAAATGGGTAATGACATCAGGGAGCCTAGGTGGTCTAATGGTTAGCACACTGGCCCGGAATGCAAAGAGATGTGGGTTCGAGTCCCGCTCTAGCCACAATATATCCCATTTTCAAACCCCCACGACAATAGGTATCTCTGCGGGTACTCAGGTCGGGTGTATTACTATTAGTAGATTAAGATAGAGACTTAATGGGTGAGCTATAGTTCAGCATAAAGTGCCTGTCACACCTTACTGGATTGAGCAACGGACATAATCCAGACAAATAATTGTCTAGTCTGGTGGTTTTCGGTATCAAAATGTATCAAAATGTGTCGAAATGTTGCGTTATCGCGTCAACGGACGCTGGACAAACGGACACGAAACGGACATGGACGGATAGCCACCGGATGATAACCGGACGATAACTGGATGACAAATGGATGGACCGAATGACCGAATTCCCTCAATACCGTCAATGGACTATGCAGGAAGCAAACCGGAGACGTAACAGATGGGTAACGGACGTGAACCAGACAAAAAGGACGTAAAACGGACACCAACTGTTCACATCAGTCCGGTTGTGTCCGGTACAAGTTTTGTGCAGGTTCAAAACTTCCCACCATACACTCAGGACACCACCGGACAGATAACGGATGCCAACCGTATAAAAAACGGACATTGACATATTTCACCCAACAGTGTCCGTTTTCTATCCGGTACCCCAATCCGGTGATGTGTGACAGGGCCTTTATGGACTAAGGTGGCAGGTTGCTGATGTTGTTATCATGGGTGAGGTGTATCATTAGCTGTTGTTAGGGCATTAAACCCCAATGCATGAACAAACAAACCGTGGCGCGGTGTCGAATTATGATGCGAACACAATTTGCATGGTTCAGTTTGAGTTTGCACCAGTTAACGTTCACGACTTGACGCGGTGGCAGAATCATAGATCGCAGGCTTCCATGCAGAAAGTTGGTGGTTAGAATCCCGGCCGAGCAAAACCAATGACTTACCACAGTTATACTTGTTGCTACCGAGCCTCGCGCTCGGCATTAATAGGATAAGTCAAAGACTGGTTAGCTCAGTGTCACTGGCATAATGTGACTAAGTGGGATATCGGGTCATGATGCCGGCGGCATGGTCTCTCAGCAGTGGGGCCACACTATGAAGTCGCCATGAGTGCGGACTGTCACAGATCGTGATATGATCAGGTTGTTGGAGTTTTACGTCCGGGTAACATCTAAGGTTATATTAGGACGGGTAATGACTTGTGACAGTGCACTCGTCAGTACTTGGATGGGTGACCACCTGGGAAGATGAGGAGTCTACTATGAGGTTGTATACATCCTGCTACACACATACATTACAGCCTATCAAATAGGATAGGTGGTAGTGGTCAGTCGAAACTGACCCTTGGCCTGAGACCTGAAGCGCTCTAAATAAGTTTACTTGTAATGCAGGACACTACTAACAATGACCGTAAGTGTTGCTAGGATGTAAAACAACGAACAATGGCTGACGTCGCCATAATCCTGCACGTGACCGCCGATAGATTCTGGTACATGTTGAAACAAGCTGTCACAGTGTAGCAAAGGTAGACTTTGACCCTAATGACATTTTATTTTACAATTGAATCTACCGGAGAGGAACTATATATTATTATATATATATATTATTATTTATATTATATTTAGTTCATAGATGTTTCTTTAGTTGCAATGGACCAGACGGGGTGGCCGAATGAGTTGAGCGTCCGTCTCCCGTTTTGGTAGCTCGTGGGATTCGAACCCATGGCTTCGAACCCGGGTTGAGTCAAACCAATGACTTAAAAATTGATACTTGTTGCTTCCCGAGCCAGGCACTTGGCATTATCAGGATAGGGCAAGGATTGGTTAGCTCAGTGTCAGGATAATGAGTGGGATATTAGGTCATGGTGCTAGAGGCCTAGACTCCCAGTGGTGCAACACTATAACGTTGCTATGAGTTCACACTGTCACAAGTCGGGGCCCGTCCTGATATGATCTGAAATGTTGCTGGGAATTAAAGCCCCAACAATATAACACAAGCAATGGATGAATGAGTTATGTATGAATGAGTTATATAATTAGTGAGTTATATGTGAGTGAGTTGTACATGAATGAGTTATGTATGAATGAGTTATATAATTAGTGAGTTATATGTGAGTGAGGTGTACATGAATGAGTTATGTATGAATGAGTTATATAATTAGTGAGTTATATGTGAGTGAGTTGTACATGAATGTGTTATGTATGAATGAGTTATATAATTAGTGAGTTATATGTGAGTGAGTTGTACATGAATGTGTTATGCATGAATGAGTTATATATTTAATGAGTTATATGTGAGTCAGTAGTTAAATGAATGTGTTATGCATGGATGGGTTATATATTTAATGAGTGAGTTATATCTTGACTCAGTTATATGTGAGTGAGTTGTCCATGAATGGGTTATGCATGAATGAGTTATACATGAATGAGTTATATATTTAATGAGTTATATGTGAGTGAGTTGTGCATGAATGGGTTATGCATGGATGAGTTATATATTTAATGAGTGAGTTATATGTGAGTGAGTTGTCCATGAATGTGTTATGCGCGAATGGATTACATATTTGCATGAATGGGCTATGTTAGAGCTGGTTATGCATGAGTCGGTTGTGTATGAGTGAGTTATGTATGAATGAGTTATATATTTAATGAGTTATAAGTGAGTGAGTTGTACATGAATGAGTTATACATGAATGAGTTATATATTTAATGAGGTATATGTGAGTGAGTTGTATATGAATGGGTTATGCATGGATGAGTTATATATTTAATGAGTTGTATAATAAGTGAGTTGCACATGAGTGGGTTATGTAAGAGATAGCTGTGCATGAGTCAGTTGTGTATGAGTGAGGTGTGTGTAAGTTAATTAGGTATGTGTGAGATATGTATAGAAATACTATGTACACATACACATATGTATTAGTGATTATGCATGAGTGACTTATGTCCAACTGAATTAAGTATGAGTAAGTTATGTATACATGAGTAACACATACGTGTGTTTTTGTGTTTTCTTGTGTGTTTTTGAGTATGTTTTTGTGTGTTTTCTTGTGTTTTTTTGTGTGTTTTATGTAGGTTTTTGTGTTTTCTTGTGTGTTTTTATGTGTGTTTTCTTGTGTGTTTCTGTGAGTTTTTGTGTGTTTTCTTGTGTGTGGGGGTGGGGGCTTGCTGTGTGTTTTCTTGTGTGTTTTTATGTGTGTTTTTAGGTGAGTTTTTGTGAGTTTTTGTGTGTTTTCTTGTGTGTTTTCTTGTGTGTGGTTTCTTTTTGTACAAATTCAAAATGAAGCAAAAAGTAGTCTGAATTACATGTGCATGCTCCTTGTGTCTTCTTTGAAAGTAATTCTTTTTTAATTTGTTTTACTGTCTGAATTAAGTGTATCATGATCGACCTTTCCGTGTGTGAATCTGACATCACCTTCGTGTGAGACTGTGCTTGACCTACTTGTTGGTAGCCAGGGAGATAATTAGGCGACACTTCACTCAACTAGGTCATATACAACGCTGAGTGATCTGGGGCCAAATGTAAGAGTCCGGGTTAGGGCTCGTAACCCACGCGTCGTGCGGATTTCCCGGGTTAGCGGCCAAAGTGTCAATGTATGTGTGCGGGTTAGGCTACCGCCTCGAGGGTTAACGTCGCCGTCACTAACTCCCACTTGAGCCTGGGTTAACGTGCAGGTTAGGGACCGATTCGGGCCAAATCTATTCAATGCGACCATATTTAACAGAATTAGATACGGAATAAGTGAAATTTTATCAATTTAACCCTAAATTCGAAGCGTTTTTAAGGCTACTGCCGCATTGGCGGCGATATTAATAATTATATTTTCGAATCGACGAACGTAATGTAAACAAATCGCCGCCGCCGCCGCATCGACGTCGCGTTCCATACTGGCGGCGGCGGCGATTTGCTTACATTACGTTCGTCGATTCGAAAATATAATTATTAATATCGCCGCCAATGCGGCAGTAGCCTTAAAAACGCTTCGACTTTAGGGTTAAATTGATCAAATGTCACTTATTGCGTATGTAATTCTGTTAAATATGATCGCATTCAATAGATTTGAGCCTAATATATGGCTACAAACGCAGAGGGATTTCCCAAATCTATAAATAACTGAATTGTTAGCTAACCCGCGCGCGCTTTGGACTGATACATCCCCCGTGACACATATATTAACGCCGACGATAGCTACCCCGCCGGTCGACCTTAACTCCGCAGCCGATAAATTGTGGCTCTTACATTTGGCCCCTGCTTAACCGCCAAAACCGAGATGCGATTAAATCGTGGAGACGCCCTTACGTTTAGAACTTTTCTTTTAGATTCAGCTCTAACGACAAATAACGTTACACACTGAACAAAAGTAATGACCACGTAGTTAGAAAGTTATAACACCAAGCCAAACATCATCATCATCACCCTCATCATCACCACCATCATCAGCATCATCATTCTCTTAAAGTTGCATAGTCTGATGGGTTTTGAGTTTCTGTCATTTTCTGAGATAAACATATTAGGGTGATCGTTATTATCTACCTTACTTTAGTTTGAAGTAACTTTTATTTGAAATAACTAACTTTTGAGATATCTGAAGTGCAAACATACAAAATTAGTTTTGGCAATCTTGCCAAAACTCCGACACCATAGATTTCTGCAGTCTGGGCCATTCTGCGATCCGGGCTCGATCCAGCATGGTCTGGGGAAATCCGGGGGTGGACCGGGAGTAGTCTGTGCCACGGCCGGCCCAGTCCAGGGCAGTCCAGGGCTGTTTCACCCCGGATGAGCCACAGTTCAGCCACGGTTTAACCCGGACCACGCCCGGACTAGTCCCGACATAGCCACGGACCACTCCCAGACTGCCCAGATAAGACCAGGACACTCCGGATGACGATGGATCAACCACGGATCACCACGGATAGCCCAGTTTACCATGGATCAGTCCAGGATGAGCCCCGTTTTTGTATATATATAGCAGGAGCAAGGCCACTTCCAGCCCGGGACTGATCTGTGACTACTCCGTGGGTACACTGGGTAGTCCGGGGGTGGTCTGGCTAGATCCGGGGCTAGATCGGGGGCTAGACCGGGGGCTAGACCATGTAGGTGTGACTGCGAGGCCAAAAAAGACCAAAATAGCGATTTTATCTGAGGCTGTCTGGGACAGTCCGGGCGACTGGTCCGGGGGTGGTCTGGCTAAAAATCCGGGGCTCGTCCGGGTAGGTGTGACTGGGGCTCTAGATGTTTGCCAGGACATAAAACTCCAACAACCACCCAAATCTGCACTGCTGAAATACAAGTGGTGCGTCACTGCCTCTGTCTGTACAGTGCATGTTTACCTGAGGGCGACATCGGACATTCAGGATGGTAAAAGTGATATCACTCAGTGAATAATATGGTGCTTTATGCACAAGTTGAACCTGAGGGTGAATGCGTTATTCAACGAATCTCGATATCCACATCCCCTGAGGCGAGTGTAGTGAGTAGCACTCACCTCTGCAGGTGTGTTAGTTGGTCGTTAGAGTTTTATATCCTGGCAACGTCTAAGGTCATATCACGACGGGCACCAACTTGTGACAGTGCACACTCATGACAACTTTATAGTGTTGCCCCACTGGGGAAACCAGGCCGCAAACACCACGACCTGATATCCCACTCAGTCACATTATCCTGACAACAGCTAATCCAGTCCTTGTCCTATCCTATTAATGCCGAACGCCAGGCTAGGAAGTGACACATTTCATCGGTTTGACTCGACCAGGGTTCGAACCCGTGGGTTCGAATCCAACGATCTACCAAAACAGGAGATGGACGCTCAACTCATTCGGTCATCCAAGCTGGTCGCACATACCTAGGAAGGTGTGGATAAGGTGCACCTGCTGGATAGGCTAATGGTTAGGGTGCTCGCTCTGGAATGGCAGAAATGTAGGTTCTAATCCTGCTTTAGGCAGGGAATTCCATTTGTCTGCCACACCTCTTCATGATACTGGTGTCGTGACCAGGATCAGGATCCCGTGCATGCTGTGTGGGTTTAACCTGTCCTGTGAATGTGTTAAAGGTTCCATATCCTTGGACTTCTGGGGTTCTACGTCCTATCAACATCTGGGAATCAGGACCTCGCTGTGAATATGTCCTTCACTGCCGACACACCAGTCACAAATCAATCAATCGGAGACAGGACTGACACTGACTTTGAAACTGTGCTCTCCTAGTGGCTTTATAGTGCTGCCCCATGAGCCGGGCATTCGAATCCCAGTTGAGTCAAACCAATGACTTACAAGATTGATACTTGTCCTAGCCTGGCGCTCGGCATTATTAGTATAGGGCAAGGACTGGTTAGCTCAGTGACTGTCTAGGGTATCGGGTCATGGTGGTGCTGGTGGAATGTATATATCGCAATTGAGCAGCACTACAAATATAGTGCCATCACGAGTGTGTACTGGTAGATATTGCTAGCCAATCCTAATATGGTTCCAATATATATATTGGAACATGTGCTGTATAAGAAATTATACTGAGTTCATATCAACTGACATTACACCAACTAATGACACTCATCTACTCACTGACTGGTCAGGCCTTCTGCCTCGCCTGGTGCTGCCACCTGGCTTCTTCCTCATCGCCTGGCTCTGCCTCCACAATTATATATATATATATATATATATATATATATATATATATATATATGTGTGGGTGGTGTATAGTGTATTATGCGAGTATTAAAGGCGCGGAGGGGGAACTACTTCATTATTATTATAGTATTATATTATTGAACACTGTAGCTTCTATGTCCACCTTCCTGTAGCTCCCCGCTGCGACCTGTGGGGCTGCCACCGGGTCGCAGCCTCAGTCGTTTCTGAGGGAACAGCGGAACTCAGAATATCCCTATTATTATGGGATGGGAGAGTGGTGAATGCTGTTTTATGCGCATGCGTACTTATGGGGAGATAGTTCAGTTTGTTTGGTTATTGAGAGCGGCTGGCTGTGGGGAGGGGTGGAGGGGAGAGCAGGGGAGGGTGTGGGGAATGGGGAGGTTGTGGGTGGGGCAGGGTGTGGGGGAGGGGAGGGTGTGAGACGGTGTGGGGAGGGGGGAGGTTGTGGGTGGGGCGAGGTTGTGGGTGTGGGGGAGGGGAGGGTTTGGGGAGCGGGGAGGTTGTGGGTGGCGGGAGGTTGTGGGTGTAGGAGGGTGTGGGGGAGGGGAGGGTTTGGGGAGGGGGGAAGTTGTGGGTGGGGGAGGGGGGTTGTGGGTGGGTGGGGGGAGGGTAGGGGGGAGGTTGTGGGTGGGGGAGGGGAGGGTGGGGGGAGGGTAGGGGGGGAGGTTGTGGGTGGGGGGGGAGGAGAGTACATAAACACGCCTACCACTGCCCCCATACTAAACTGAAGAGCAAATATGGGCGCCCCAAAATGGGGCCCAATCCCCTACCCACACAGGAACGCCGTCTGCGCATGCTCAGACTAGCGAGCAGTGTGTCATGTGACGTCATCTGGCCATGCGCACTGCCGTCTGTGGATGGGAGTAGGGGGAAGGGGGGGCATTTTTCCGCGATTCCCTGACAGGGCGGGTTGGTTGTGGAAATGCTCTATAACTACTATTTAAGACCTTTTCCACAGACCACGATGTACATTGAACTGCTAACACGCAACATTATTTCTTCCATTACTATCAAACTCAAAGGGTGGGTTGGTTGTGGAAATTCTCTATAAGTATAAGACCTTTTCTGAGAGCTTCTGCCCGATACCTTAGTTCCTCCCACTGCCGTCAGTGGGGAGGTTGGAGGTGATTGATTATCGCCCATTCCGCTCACACTTGCAGGAACAGCGTCTTGAATAGCAACATGTCTGATGGTGTGCAGCGAAAGGCGTTTAAGGATTCCACATCTCATGCAAAGTGCAGCCTTCGCCTCATATCACAGGCGGTCTTTGTTGTGGGCCTGTTTGTATTTTATTCTCAGCTGCCACTCGTGAGCAAAACTGCTAAGCGCATATCGAATGTATCTTATATAAACCTTAAAATAAATAACTTGTGTAGTCTTTCATATGCATATTCTTTTTAGCATTGAGTGCGGGAACAGACTCAGCAATGTTAGTGCTGGGGATCCACTATGGGGGCACCACCTGGAGTGCCAAGTAACAAGCGAGTGGGATGAACAGTTTGGTAATACTTCTGTAAATGTATACTTGTATATTATATATATTATATATATTATAAATACTGTACATTATATATATATTCTATATATTATATATAACTTATTATATATTATGTAATATAGTATATGATATAGTATATAGCTTATAATATATATATAATATATATTTGATATATTATATACTATATATATATTATATATATTTGATATATTATATACTATATATGCTATATATATACTATACATACTATATATACTATATATACTACATATAGTGCATATACTATATATTATAATACTATTTACTGCATACTATATATACTATATATATTAAATATTCTATAAATATTATAAATACTATGTATTATATATATTATAAAAATATTACATATATAATATATGTAATATATTACATATATTACATAATATATTACATAATATATTACATAATATATTACATATATTACATATATTACATAATACATATTATATGTTATATATGTTATATATTATCTGAATGTCAGCCGTTGGGTTTGGTTAGTTTGATCGGTTTGGGCGGAGTCGGGCATTAAAGCGAGGTGTGTGGGGGGATATGTGTGGGGGAGGGGCATATATGTGTGAGGGGGAGGGGCATGTGTGTGGGGGGAATGTGTGTGTGTGGGGTGGGGGGCTTGCTGTGCTGACTTGTGTGCAGGATGTGTGTACAGAATGATGGATCGAGGGCTAGAGTCACGTGACCAAAAACAACAACACACACACAGAAACACAACATGCACAAAAATACCCAGAAACAAAGCACATGAAACCAACAAACACGAAGCAACACATGAATAAGGGACCACAAAAAGGTGTTTTACAAACATAGCAAAAACTGGTCAAAACTTCTTTTTTGTGGTAAACAATTTAGTGTTCTGAACAAATTCTTTGATCAATGCCAACAATCTCTTCTTTCAGCTGTGGACCCTTACTTCCACACAATTGACACAACATTAATATGCTGGCTGTTATTTATGTATTTATGTATATACGTGTATATATATTATGTATAGTTAGTATAATATTATACAGGTATAAATCTTCGGCAGGAGGTATTATTCATTTAACCTAATATTCTACTCGTTTATTGTATTTAATTATGAACCAGTCTGCTATCGGCTAGGCTGCCTACTCAAAAGCTGTGGGACTCTAAAGCTAATACCCCTGTCACACTACAACGTAACAAGCCAACGTGAGCCTAACGTGGTCATTTTTCGTCATTACGTTGGGTTACGTCATGATGACGTCAGAATGACGTTAGAATGACGTTGAGCTACGTCACATTACGTCGTGTTACGTCGAGTTACATCAAGGTTTTGGACATGTTCAAAACTTTCGACGTAGGTCGAACGTAAGGGTTTACGTTCGCCGTACGTTCTGTTCACGTTCAGTGAACGTCAATGACGTTAAACAGACGTTATTTCAACGCTGCTCACTACGTTCAACTACGTTCCACTATGTTCCACTACATTCCACTACATTCCACTACATTCCACTACGTTGACACACATTAAACCAAGTGCAAATGCCTACGAGGCTTAATGGGAACGTCAGGAGAATGTCACGAGAACGTCAGGAGAACGTCAGGAGAACGTCAGGAGAACGTGCATTCAACGTACGTTCAACGTCTCATGACATTGCTAATGTCACGTAACGTTCTTCTGGCGATGGAATAACGTTCATAGCGTTCCGTGAGCGTAGTGACGTTGTCCTCTCTCGGTGATTGAAGGTATCACTACGCTTTACCAACGTTACGCTCTGGTCCACTACGCTGCATCCACGTTCAACTTGTGCCCAAATTTGCATACTACGCTGAGAAGTTCAACGTTCTTCACGTCCTCCCTACATTGACGTTGTTACGTCGTAGTGTGACAGCCCCATAAGGTGGCGCCACCACCGGCGTCCCTTGGTATTTGAGAGCTAACTACACGAACAGTTTATATCCATTATATATATTATATATTACATATATTACCTATATTACATATATTACATATATTACATATATTACATATATTACATATATTACATATATTACATATATTACATATATTACATATATTACATATATTACATATATTACATATATTACATATATTACATATATTACATATATTACATATATTACATATATTACACATATTTTACATATATTACATATATTACATATATTACATATATTACATATATTACATATATTACATATATTACATATATTACATATATTACATATATTACATATATTACATATATTAGTTTATTACCTATATTACCTATATTACATATATTACATATATTACCTATATTACCTATATTACATATATTACCTATATTACCTATATTACATATATTACATATATTACATATATTACATATATTACATATATTACATATATTAGTTTATTACATATATTACATATATTATATATTACATATATTACATATATTATATATATTGTTGTAGTCTACACTGACCTCTCAGGCAAGGAACCACATAGACAGGTAGGCGTGGGTAGTGTAGTAACATCAGGGAGCCTAGGTGGTGTAATGGTTAGCACACTGGCCCGGAATGCAAAGAGATGTGGGTTCAAGTCCCACTCTAGGCGCAATATTTCCCATTTTCATATATGTATATTATATATGACAATAATTGGTTAGCATGAATCCCATTCTTATTTGACCTTAGATGTTGCTAGGAGATAACACCCAAACAAACAACCGAACGTGGTAGCAAAATCGGTCGAGTGCAGGCTTGCCGTGTGGAAGGTCGGGAGTTCGAATCCCAGCCGAGTCAAAGCAATGACTTACAAACTTGATACTTGTCCCTTCCTAGTCTGATCTCGGCATTAATAAGATAAGGCAAGGACTGGTTGCCTCAGTATCAGGATAATGTGACTGATTGGGATATCAGGTCATGGTTCCAGCGGCCTGATTTCCCAGTGGGGCAGCACTATAAAGCCTACACAGTCACAAGTCGGTAGCCACCCCTCCTGATATGACCTAAGATGTTGCAAGGACATAAAACTCCAACAACCAACGACCCCCTCACTTGGGACCTGGTTGAGCCCCTGGTGTGTCTAACCCTTTACAGCGGGGTGTCCGCGCATGCGCATGCTCCATGACACGCGATGTGAGCATGCGCACACTGAGTTTGTGACATTAGCGTCCCCCAGGCTGCACACAATGGCGTGCATGTCCAAGACCCGCTCTACGAGCACAGCAAAAGTATTCATGGCGATAGGACGCAATTTGCATCGTCAGAATAACAGAGGCACCAAGTAGTGGATAAAAGTGTGAGCAGGGAGATCTCCCTGATACACAACTTGTAAATAGGGATTAATAGCGCCTCCGCAGGGTGTGCCGGAGAGGGGAGGGTACCCCAACCCACCGGGGAGGGCTGCGAGGCCTCCCCTGGAAATGTGTGTACACAATTGATACAACATGGTGTATTCTGGTGCATTTTGATGAAAAATGTGCATGAAAATAAAATATAGAGCAAGCTAAAATCATTCTTTGGCGGGAGATTACAAATTAAAAGCAGGAGACCGGGAGTTTGTGGTTATTTTGCTATATTTTAGGCAGATCTCCGGCCAAATCAGAGAGACTTGGCATCCACTTGCTGTCCCGACTGCACTTAGTCCACACCTCTGCTATCGTGGTGTTCTCTGTAGCAGAGTGGTTAGAGTGTCTGACTTTTTTCTAGATCGGATGCCTAATCTGAAGGTCAGTGGTTCGATTCCCCGTGCCCCCACCTCTGCCAATTTGGATTTCCACTGCTGTGTATAACTATAACTTACAGCATCATCAAAGGCCAGTTGCTCTCATACCATGTCTATGTGGTGTGGGAGGTTGTTGCGCGAAAAGGAAGAGAGGAGGCGGGGGTGGAAATAAAGGTTTTATTTTCACCTCAGAGACAAACAGGGCATACAGGGTACAGGGAAGAGAAGTAAAATAAAAAACAAGGATAAATGATGATGAGCGGAGTAAATAAGGAGCAGAGTTCAAAAGTCAGTGGAGTGAGGGGGTGCCGAGGAGCCCTCCACCTGAGGAGGAGAAGGTAGGAGGAGTGTAGGGTGGGTGGGTGGTGAAAAAGATAGGTCTGGGAAGGCGGCAGGAGGGCGAGTGCCTGAGGGAGGCCGGGGGGCGGCCTTATAAGGGAAGAGGGAGGGGCGACAGCAGGTGAGTGTGAAAGCTGCCGGCCCGGGGGAGGGCGAGAGGTGGCGAGCAGCGGCGTCGGGTGAGGCGTGAGCGCCGCGCGACGCGGAAGGCGGGGGAGGGGGGGGGGCGCGCCGCGCCGTCTGCCGAGGTGGGAAAGCAGCGCGACAGCGCGGGGCGGGGGGAGGGTCTCTTCCTCTCCTCGCATCAAGCGTAATGCTTCGCATTACGACCGATGCGCGAAAAGGAAGAGAGGAGGCGGGGGTGGAAATAAAGGTTTTATTTTCACCTCAGAGACAAACAGGGCATACAGGGTAACAGGGAAGAGAAGTAAATAAAAAACAAGGATAAAATGATGATGAGCGGAGTAAATAAGGAGCAGAGTTCAAAAGTCAGTGGAGTGAGGGGGTGCCGAGGAGCCCTCCACCAAAAGTAGGAGAGGGCTTGAGGCGCGCCCGAGGTGATGATCCGAGGCGGGGGTCCGGAGGTGGAGGTCTGGGCGGAGAAAGCTGGCGGCGCGCCCGAGGCGGAGCAGGTGGGGCGGGCCGGCCGAGCGGTGGGCCGTGTCGGGGGTCAGGCTCCCTCTCGGGGCGGGGAGTGTCGGGGGCCTGCATCGACAGGGAGCGGGCGGCCAAAAAAGGGGAGGCCCGCTCCTTGGCGGGATCCGGTGAGGAGGTCCGACCAGGGTCGAGCAGGGGGGCAGCGAAGTCCTCGGGGCTGGATGGGGTGGTGGTCGGGGTCTGGGCGGTGTTGAAGGCGGTGTCGTGAGGATCGGTGGCAGAGGGTTCCTCCTGAGGCTGGGCTGGGATGCGGTCCGAGGTGTGATGCCCGAGGTGATGATCCTCGGCTGGGGCTTGGCGGCGCTGCGTTCGATGGTCACTGGGAGGTTGTCGGCTGGGCTTGTGGAAAAAGATAGGTCTGGGAAGGCGGCAGGAGGGCGAGTGCCTGAGGGAGGCCGGGGGGCGGCCTTATAAGGGAAGAGGGAGGGGCGACAGCAGGTGAGTGTGAAAGCTGCCGGCCCGGGGGAGGGCGAGAGGTGGCGAGCAGCGGCGTCGGGTGAGGCGTGAGCGCCGCGCGACGCGGAGGGGGGGGGAGGGGGGGGGGCGCGCCGCGCCGTCTGCCGAGGTGGGAAAGCAGCGCGACAGCGCGGGGCGGGGGGAGGGTCTCTTCCTCTCCTCGCATCACGCATAATGCTTCGCATTACGACCAAAAATCCCTTGGGTCGGTAAAAGTGTAGGCTCGGGCTTTCTATCGACAAACTGTCTAATGGTGAAAACAAGTCTATTCAGACTTATCCATAATAGGCAGTATAAATCTTCAAGGGAAAAAAAAAAAAAAAAAATCGTACCTCAGCTGCAAGTCTGCTCTCCTGGTTTGATCTAAAAGAAGTATTGCAGGGTGAGGCCAGCTGGCTTTTCACCTTCTACCACCTCTAAATCTAATCCATTTGTGTTTTTGACTCGCCGAGTGGTTAACCCTGAGCAAGGAGGCACAGTTCTTTGACTCAACTCTCCTTACTTCTTTTCTCAATCCTACCCATTACTTTTTTTCCTCCCAGGCTTACTTGTCCTGATCAAAGGAATTGTGTGCTTGGGTCTGGCCCTTTTCCTTTTTCACAGCTGCTCTGCACTCTTCAACTGCATATCCCGTCTTTTCCCTTCCCGCCTCTCCAACCCTTCATTGGCCAGACTCAATTGTGTTGACTGCATTACCCATAGAAGTTTATACTTCAACCAAAATCGGACCGATTTATCGGTGCCAATTAAATGCTACATATTTGCAGCATGTAACTGAACAAGTCACAAACTACCCATTCAGGTCAAAAACTTGGCACAACGGGAACAGGTTTGTAAAGACAAGTTTTATATGACATAGTTTATTACCATTATATTGCACAAACATAAAGACCGAACTCCAGGAAACCTTTGCCGCGTTCAGGGTATGCCTCCGAGTCGTCACGGTCACTCAGCTTCGTGATGTCTTTTTGGCCTTCTGAATTCAGGGTGCGCCTTGGAGTTGATTCGGAAAAGTCTCCCTTTTCAGACAGGAGGCAAAAAGTGCCTAGAAAATGGCCGCCAAATTCAGTGGTTTCAGCCAATCAGAGCTCTTCTTTTCAATTGCAAAAGGCCGCATGGCAATTACTAGAATTACTGCAATTATTGCAACCACCTACCTGTCACCCGGGGACTTTCCCGCCACTGGAAGAAAATGGCGGGAAAATCCTGAAGTCGTCTGCCTGCACCAGCTGTCTCCTGGAGACCAAGGGAAAAGATCAATTCAAAGTTCTGGAGTAGAAATTAGAATGACCGTGAATGGCGGGAATCTGCCACGCGGCTGTTTTTGGCCGCTAGTGGATGTCTGTGTGTTACCTTGTTACTAATTGTACTATGGCCCTGTCACATTACGATGCATCGCTCAAGCGCGTGGCCAAGGGCTAAAATCACTTTCAAACGTCGAGATGCATCAAACTTTTCGGTGCGGGGGCAAAGTTGGACGTATACATTCCATATACATAACGTAGGGCCAACGTATGGCTAACGTGCCTCCCAGCTAAAATCGCTTGAATCACACTCATTTGCAGAATGCCGGTGAATGGTAGATACGTAATTCGATCGCCAGACCTACGCCTCATATATGTCAAGACATGGTGGAGAAATGCAAAACGTATGTTAAATGTATGTTTGACGTACGTTATCCATACATTGTCAGTATATTGTCAATATGCGGACTGTACGTTTCCACTGCCTTTCCGTCCGACTAATGTAGGTCAACATAGTGCAACATAGTGAACAACGTTTGTCTAATGTACATCTAACATACATCAACGTATGCCTAATGTATACATAACGTATGGCTGACGTAAAATCCTCATGTTGTCAAGCGTAGAAAGTTTTGTGCATGCAACCAGGCGGGATAGCCGAATGAGTTAGAGCATCCGTCTCCCGTGTTGGTAGACCATGGGTTCTAACCCTGGTACTGGTAGAGTCAAACCGATGACTTAAAAATTGATACTTGTCATGTCCTAGCCAGGCGCTTGGCATTATTAGGATATGGCAAGGACTGGTTGGCTCAGTGTCAGGATAATGTGACTGAGTGGGATATCAGGTCATGGTGCTGGTGGCCTGGTCTCCCAGTGGGGCAGCACTATAAAGTTCCCTTGAGTGCAACTGTCACCCACCTGATGGGTGTTGTGGGTGTGTTGTGGATGTGTTGTAGGTGTGTTGTGGCGATTGTGGGGGGTGTTTATAGAGAAACAACTACTTGATTATGTGCACTTAAATTTGTCAATCCGGTATTTTTGTTTTTTTTACTCAGACGTTGAGATCCTCCATATTCACCTCACTCTGAGCGTCCGTCTCCCATTTCGGGAGCATAACCTCTGCATGAACCGAGTAAGGGGCACACAACGCTAGACTGCGGCTCGGAGATCTGTGTCTCCCCCTGGTGGTGCAGCGGCGAACTATGTGTACATTACACACACAGACACACACATACACACATTCACACACACACACACACATGTACGAAGACACACACATACACAAAGACACACATTCACACACACATGCAGACATACACATTCACACACATACACACATTCACACACACATGCAGACATACAAACACACATGCAGACACACACACACATGCAGACACACACATAGACATTCATATATACACATGCACATACACATACACACCTGCAGACATTCACACACATATACAGACATAAGCCGTGTTTACACGGGCAATTGTGAAGCGATTTAGGCAAATCGATTTATATGAGGCCATGGAGTGGTGCGTTTACACGAGCAAGTTTTAAAGTGTGTCGGCGACCGGGAACCAGCAGCCTTAGTGGTGCACATGTAGCCGGCAAGCACTGCTATTTGTTTAGTTTACACTCGTCGATTCGACGCCGATGTAGCTGCTACGTTAATATCGCTTGGAATTTAAGGTTAATTTAATTAAATTTCATTATTTGAGTATGTAATTCTGTTAAATATGATCGCATTCACTAGATTTCAGCCTAATCGGGCCCTAACACTGCCGGGCACCAGCGATTAGTTACAGCTGAGCCTGTAGCCGGCGAGCACCACTATTTTACACTATCGCCGCCCGGGAACCAGCTGAATCACTTCATCTATACTACCTCGCGAGGTGGTTTACATGTACCGATTTATATGAATCGATTCAGCCCTAAAACGCCTCAGAGTCGCGTTTACACGGCAAATGTGAATCGTTTTATATGAGGCGTTTTAAATTGCCCGTGTAAACAGGGCTTTATACACGTATCCACACATATACCCTGATATACACATATATACACATATACACATATACACCCACATACATACAGACACACATATACACACATATATACACACACACGTATACTTGCACATATACACATACACGCACCCACACACACACACATCCCTAACTGTTCGATTACAACACCTAACCCGTTCCACCCCGTTACACCTGCGGCATGTCTCGCCGTTTCAGTCGGGAGGTCAGAGGTCACGTGGCTTGTTTGTCAAAGGTCAGTGATTCAGCGGTGAAGAAGCTGGGAGCCGTGACCCGGAACGCTCAGAGGTCAACTTCAGCAACATAATAAAAGCAACCTTCAAAATCACCATAAACAAAAAACAAACCAAATTATATAAAATAACAACCCTCTAAAAACATCCAGAACTGACTGTACTTTTCTGTTAACCGCTCGTAGAGGTGACATGTATCTACTCTTTGACCAAACAACAATCCCAGAGCGCCAATCTATGACAGCTTCTTGTTAGGTGAGTTGAGTTTTATGTCTTGGCAACATCTAAGGTCATATCAGGACGGGTGCCGACTTGTGACAGTGCACACTGATGGCAACTTTATAGTGCTGCCCCACTGGTAAATCAGGATACCAGCACCATGAACTGATATCCCACTCAGACACATTATCCTGACACTGAGCTAACCAGTTCTTGCCCTATCCTATTAATGCCAAGCTTACTTCATAAGCCTATGGTGAGAGTTTTGGCGTGCTTGCCAAAATCAATTTAGGATGTTTGCACTTCAAATATCTCAAAAGTTAGCCATTCAAAATGAAAGTTACTTCAACCTAAAGTAAGGTAGGTTATAACAACCAATTAAATATATTTATCTCAGAAAAATGGCAGAAATTCAAAACCATCGGACTATGCAACTTAAATAAAAGGAACCTTCAAAATCATCTCTAAGCAAAAAACAACAAAACTAGCCAAATATCTCTATAAAAATATTCAGAATTAACCATACTTATCTGTTAACCTCAGGTGTCTTTGACGTTTATCAATTATTTGACCCAACAAAAACTCCAATCTGTCTATCCGTGCCTGAAATCTATGACAACTCTGTGTTAGTTGAGTTAGTTTTAATTAACCACAATCATATAGTAAGGTAACTGTATGGCTTCACCAAGGGGTGAACTTCCAGCCAAGCAACCAATGTTACGTTAAATTAAAGTTCATACTTATGTCAAATACATTCTTAAAACAAATAGGCCATGTCTGGATTTGTTTATGGGTAGGAGGCGACTGCTTGACTTATGTGGCTGTCACACTACGACGACAAGCGGCGACGACAGCCCAGCGACAGCGACTTCCGGTCTGTCGTCGATTGTCGTCGGGTGTCGCGCAGGTGTCGCGCAGGTGTCGCGCAGGTGTCGCCGCGACCCCTCCACGACAACTCCAGTTTCTCGACTGTCGCCGGGTTGTCGTCGGCTTTTTGGACATGTTGAAAAACTTCGACGACAGCCGATGTCGCGGCACTGTCGCGGCACTGTCGCGGCACTGTCGCGGCACTGTCGCCGCGCTGTCGTCTGTCGCTACGGTGTCGCTATGGTGTCGTTATGTGTGTCTCTGTGTCTAACACACATGTTTGTACCGTCCCATTTCTTCATATATCATATGGAGACTGCTTCCTCACAGGTCCGCCGCATAGTCTAACACGCATGTTTGTACCGTCCCATTTCTTCATATATCATATGGAGACTGCTTCCTCACAGGTCCGCCGCATAGTCTCTGTGTTGTGTCTCTGTGTCTGTGTGTGTGTGTCTGTGTGTCTGTGTGTGTCTGTGTGTGTGTGTCTCTGTGTGTGCGATAAACCACACACACTCACACTCACTCACACTCACACTCACTATCACACTCACTATCACACTCACACTCACTATCACACTCACTATCACACTCACTATCACACTCATACTCACTATCACACTCACTATCACACTCACTATCACACTCACTATCACACTCACTATCACACTCACTATCACACTCATACTCACTATCACACTCACTATCACTATCACACTCACACTCACTATCACACTCACTATCACACTCACTATCACACTCACTATCACACTCACTATCACACTCACTATCATGAGCCATGTTTGCACCGTCCCATTCTTCACATTTCTCATGAAGACTGCTTCCTAACAGGTCCGCCGTATAGTCTAACACACATGTTTGTACCGTCCCATAT
>CM059202.1:22115711-22295597 GCA_030323885.1 Branchipolynoe longqiensis
GTACCCCAACAAACAAGCAAATGCTCAGTCTTCATTTATCCGGCGAATTGCTTCTTTGGACCGTGCCACCACAATACTACAACTTACTACGTGTCACAGGAACTGCTTTGTGGGAACACCTACTTCTGCTTCTTTACTTCTCGGTGTTGGAGTCGCTCAGCACGTCTTCTTGCCAACACGCTCAATGCCTCACCCGGCTTCCGCTGGGGCGATCTGCCATATAGACAGAAAAGGAGAGATTGGCATCTATACAGATTTGGGTAATAGGGGGACTGCAGTTGTCAAGTAGTAGGGTAGGATGCGGGAGTGAATAGCAGAACAGAGAATGGTGGCAACTTTAAAGTTTGTTAATACCTAAAGAAAAGAAAAAACTTTTTCCAACAAGAAAATGAGTCATTACAGTAACACTTATAGACAGCAATAAATATTATTGGTTTCTTCACATCAAACTCAAAGACAAAGAGACTAAACACCTCGAGACTATGTTTAGTGCAATTGGCAACAATTAATAAAGAAAGGGAAAATAGTGGGGATTGGAATCCAATTCATACCATTTTCATTTGCTACAGAGGGAGTGCATGTGAAGACTCATCCGACGGTCATACACCTACCTAGACAGTGAATCATTGGTGAAACTCTACACCGCATTAGTACATGATCACCTTGAGTATGCCAACGCGGTGTGGTATCCGGTTTATAAAAAGGACTCCAGCCTGCTTGAGAACGTTCAGTGACGTGCGTCCAAGTTGGTCCCAGGATTGCGAGATGAACCTTATGAAACGCGATTACAACGACTGAAGCTACCTAGCCTTCAGTAGAGGAGAGTAAGAGGGGACATGATAGAATTGTTCAAACACACAGCAGGAATATATAGAGTGGACGCAGAGTATATCAAGCTCGACAGGAGCATCACCAGAGGCCTTGATAAGAGACTGAAGAAACAAAGGGCACATAAGATTGTGAGGCAGAACTTCCTGACCCTGAGAGCGACTAATACCTGGAACTCTCTACCACAGGAAGTCATATCGGCACCTACCCCCAACACTTTTAAAGCAAGGCTAGATAAACATTGGACCAAATTTTGTTTTAGCCTTCAATCGCTGCACAAACTTAACAAAGCTGATGGTAAACGTTTAGCCAGGCCAGATCTTCCAACAGGTTTTTAATGCCTAACCATAGAAGAAGAGGACATACATGTATGTATATGTATGTAAATGAGAATCCTTGTGTGAGATGGTGTCGGTGTGAGAGGTGGCCTCTAGTTGGTTGGTTGGTTGTTGGAGTATTACCTCCTGGCAACATGTAAGGTCATATCAGGATGGGTGGGCTCTTCTAGTACTTTGGAAATGGCGCTCACCCTTCACTGTCCTCGTCCTCTGACTTCTGCTGCCGCCGCTGCTGCTGCTCCATCTGGTAGATTGTGACGGTGCCGAGCACGGAGTCACGCAACCCGCGACACATCAGGTCGACGAAGTCGCGCACACTGCCCGACATGGTCTGCAACCACAATGTGACAAAGGGTTTGGTGGTGGGTTTCAATAAAAAACAATAAAAACATGGTACGACATGGCCTGGAAACACAATGTGACAAATGGCTTGGTGGCGGGTTTCAATAAAAATATTTTGTCTAATTAATTTGTAAAATACGGTCCAGGGTAGGACAATAAGGACTGAATGTGTTGTCTCGACTCTCGGGCCAAACCATGTCCCGACTCGACATATTTTGGATACAAGAACGATGCAAATTACCATAACCATCCTTAGTAAAAAGTTATCTATTGTAGCACCAGAATAACAACAAGTAATCAGTCTACCAAATTCAGTATAATTGCAAATTTGGTATCAAATTAATCAACCTTTTCAAGGTATTAATAATTTAAAGTATAAGCAATAGACTACATCACCATTATAGCCGCGGTGCATTGTGGGATCCATAGAAGAAAAACAAACCCGCGAGAAGAACATGGCAAATGCTAATAATACACTGGGTGCAGCTATGAAATGTGCTAGTTTCAGCTCATCTTAGCTCTTGTTTGAAACATGGAATACCAACTAAAAATATATATATAATAAATTAAGATATTAATCTTTTATCCAGCATTGCATCTTCTTTGCTGCTGGTCCTAATTGGTTGGTCCCTCACATTGTAACTGTTTTCGTCTAAATTAATTCTCCTTTTCATACCAAATGAAGAAAATTCCTTTTATTATACCCCAAAGAAGCAATGACAGCAATCCAGTGAGAAAAAAAAGTTTGGTTAATTTTTTTATTGCAAAAATAGATTCATTTGTCACGCAAATATGACAGCTAAAAATGGGAATGGTGAAACTGTACTACTTGTGTTGGAAACTACTTCATTGTAGACCAAAATATTCAAACATAGCTAGTTTATTTGCAAAGTTGTAACATCCAAAAATGCCAGAAAACTAATTTTAGGACTGTTGAGTGTCTGTGTGTAAAACAACGATGCTTGAAAGTGAGCATAACGTGTGTTTCATGAGATGTCACGTCATGAAACATGCGTTCACCTTCAATTTTCACAATATCCAACCATGCAAGCCAGGAAAAACCCTGCTGCTTTAAATAGGATAGCATCATAGATGCCTAGTTCTGAACACAAAAGTTATAATATTATTTCCTAAATGCATTAAAAGTGAAATAAAAACTTTGTGTCACGGGTGAAACACGCGTAACGGCGAAAATTTATTTTGCGATACAAAAGCCAACAATGGATCAAATCTCTTCTCACCATGATTTTCAAATATATCGTGGGCATCTATACACCTACTGCATACCTGCCAACTTTTGTTAAACAAAAATCCTAATAATAGAAATCCATCCGAGCGAAGCGTGGCGTGCAAGCGTTCTAGGGGGGTCCAGGGGCATGCCCCCCCCCAGAAGAATTTGAAAAATACATAAAAAATGGTGCATTCTGGTGCATTTTCAGAGACATTTTAGGCATATTATTAAAGAAATTATTACCAGTTGAAAAAGCGGAATAATATGTTTATAATTCGTGGGGCGGAATGAGAATAAAAAAATCGTAATTATTCCGCCAAAATCGTAATAGTTGGCAGGTATGCTACTGATGATGTGGTGTCAAGTCATAAACAGTAAGTTGCGCTATGATGCTATTAGTGTGGCATGTCACACATCGATGAAAAAGAAACACGCGTAATGGCGAACATTTATTTCGCGATACAAAATCCAATAATCGATCAAATCTCTTCTCATCATGATTTTCAAATATACTGTGGGCATTTACACACCTACTGATGATGTGGTGTCAAGTTATAAACAGGATGTTGCGCTATGATGCTATCACGCGTTCACCTGTTGTCATCTTCATCCTCTAAGTCATCACAATATCTTTTTCTACATAAGGAAACTTATAACACTCAAAAGGAATATTTGCATACATGTAATGTGTACAAATAATGCCCTGAACAAATACATTTTTTGCATGCTATTAGCAGTGTCTAACCTAATTCATTATTGAGTGTCACATGAAACATGCGTTACATTTTACATGTGTTACAATTCCAAGAACATCAGAAGTTAGGGAAGTGTTCCAAGATTACTTTGAAATATGTCCACAGCATCAACTAATAAGCATAAATATTTTCATCATCTGTGGTGCTTGTTTCATCATGAAGGAACAACTTTTCCTTTCCATGTAACGCATGTTTCAGTGTCACAATTTTATATCTTCTCTGTTCTACTCTCAAGTGGACGAACACTCATAAAATTGCACTTAGTTACTCCTAGTGACTGCTGTTCAAAACCTAACTAGGAAATAATAAGGGTCTTGTTCTAAATATTACATAATGAAGGTTTTTGTGTCGGCCGAAACACGCGTAACATTCTCCACTTGGTCACCAAGTGGAAAAGTTCAGTACTAAGCATGCACAACCCTGTGGCACAAATTAGAACTATTCCGAGTTTGTTTGTTTTCCCAATGAGGTATAACTCTCCCCTTTATACCGACCCACCCACTGGGGAGGCTAAGGACTAACATGTGTACATATATATATGCATAAACAATACCTGTATTCAAAGAGGTGGATAATGAAATAACCAAAATCCAGTAAACGGAAACGGAAATAGCCCTCTATGGGCACCGCCATTTGTAAAATAGATCGTCGAACTACACTACGCAGCAAGCAGGTTGGGGACAGCGATTGGCCTAACGCCTTAATGATGTGCCGCTGCAGAGTAGCACAAGCTAAGTTGCAGAACAACTACACTGGTCCCTCACGACAGACCTTCCATATATGGTGCGATGACATCACTGGGACCAGTGTATGTGTTCCTCCACACTACTCTGCATATCAACTGAACTAGTCAGCGATTGGTTAATAACATATCAAAACAAATGCCCGCTTTCATAGAATTTGCCGATATGCACAGTTCAAAACTTTGATTTTATTCAAAATTAAAAGAAATAAAGAACAATTTGACATAAACATGGATGCACAAATGAAATAGTAATAGTTTATTCCGCAGAAAGAATGACTGTGACTCGGATCACCAGAGTTGCTAGAATTTCAAATCGAACACCGCGAGTGGAGTAAAGAAATACATGCGCAATCATAAAATACTTTGCTGTAGTTATATCGGGGGTCTGTCCTAAGCATTGCTTATTCATGTTAGGCTTTAAGTTTAACTAGTCAAGAAATTACCGAGAGGCCCATTTAAGAATTATTAATACTGACCCACCCACGGGGAGGCTAATGACTAACACGTGTACATATATGCATAAACAATACTTGTACTCATAGAGGTGGGACATGAAATCACCAAAATCCAGCAAACGGAAACAACCCTCTATGGGCGCCACCATTTGTAAAATCGTGTTGAATAACATCCAAATCCAGCAAACGGAAATCGCTTGTCAAACTTCGGTCCGCAGCAATCAGGGTGGACGACAGCTATTGGTTAATAATATATCAAAACAAATACCCACTGCCATAGACTTTGCCGATACGTGCAGTTCAAAACTTAGTTTATTCAAAATTAAAAGAAATAAATAACAATTTGGCATAAACATGGATGCACAAATGAAATATTAATAGTTTACTCCGCGGAAACGATGGCCGTATTCGGGTCACCCGAGTTGATAGAATTTCAAATCGAACACCGCGAGTGGAGTAAAACAAAAATCATAAAATACTTTGCTGTAGTTATATCGGTCCTAAGCATTGCTTATTCATATTAACTACCTCATCTCTGATCAATAGCAATGTGAATAGTAGCAAGAATCACATGAAATTTGCACTGAAGTCAATATTTTGGATTTACTTATGCTGACACGAAACAGAAATTAAACTAACACTGACAAAATTATTAGCCAAGCTTTGGACAATGACACTTGACAGCTGCCAGAGCTGAGCGATATTAGGAAGGGTGTTGTTTCTACCGTAAAGAAAACAACACGCAATATTTGGTCGATCCTTATCTAGCAGTGAAAATACAATAAACACAATACACGAGCTGGATTACATGTATTCCAACTTACTAGTAGTTATTGATTGTCCGAGATAAAAGTAAAGATCGTCTGTTCGACTGGCACAATCCAATCCAGCAGCCAGCGGAAATAAACAAATCGAGCTTGGCCAAAATAGACACATATGTCAACGAAAATAAAATAGTGATCTAGACTCTAACTGGTATTTACTTCTATGTAGTGTATACTGATTATTTCTTGTGTCAAAATGTCATTACTACAGAATGTGTTCTTAAGTATATATAAAAGATTAATATTCTAATATTTTCATGGGTATATCGGCCATCAACGGGAGTTCCCTTTCCAGACCACGAGTCTCGGCTGATATCGCCCTTTCTCGTGTGTGATCCAACATGGTGAGTGTGAAAGCATGCTTCTTTCTTAACTATTTTTGAAATATTCTGTTGTTATCGTCGATTCTTACCCTTGCGAATTTACTGTTGGAATCTATGGTAATTAATTTAGTCGTGGGATCCTTACGGTTAACTTAGGTAAGCTATGATTTTCTATTAAAGGGATTTTGTGCCAAGGCTGTGATGTGGTGTGGGATTGGGAAATGGCGACCGGCGGAAAATCTCCTGCCGCACGTGCAAAGAAATTGAACGGCCTTTTCTAACATTAAATATGTGATATCTAACACATGTTTGCATGTCGTATTCTATTTGGTGGTTGATAGTTATTAGCCGTGTTTACACGGGAGAGTTAAATCGTTTCATATAAATCGCCTTGCCTAGTATGCCTCACATTCGCCGTGTAAACGCGCCCCTCAAGCGGATTAGGGCTGATTCGCTTCATATGATTCACTTTATGTAAACCACCTTGCCAGGTGGTTTATATGAAGCGATTAAGCTGGTTCCCGGGCGGCGATAGTGTAAAATAGCGGTGCTCGCCGGCTACAGGCTCAGCTGTAGTTATTCACTGGTACCTGGCAATGTTAGGGACCGATTAGGCTGAACTCTATTGAATGCGATCATATTTAACAGAATTACATACTCAAATAATTAAATTTAATTAAATTAACCCTAAATTCCAAGCGATATTAACATAGCCGCTACATTGGCGTCGTTATTCATATTGTGAATCGACGAATGTAAACTAAACAAATAGCAGTACTCGCGGCTACATGCGCAGCTGTAACTAATCGCTGGTGCCCGGCAGTGTTAGGGACTGATTAGGCCGAAATCTATTGAATCCGATCATATTTAACAGAATTACATACTCATTTAATTAAATTAATCTTAAATTCCAAGCGATATTAACGTAGCAGCTACATCGGCGTCGAATCGCTGAGTGTAAACTAAACAAATAGCAGTGCTCGCCGGCTACAGGTGGACCACTAAGGCTGCTGGTTCCCGGCGCCAAAACACTTTCAAACTCGGTCCGTGTAAACGCGCCACTACATCGCTTCATATAAATCGATTTGCCTAATTTGCTTCAAAATTGCCCGTGTAAACACGGCTATTGATTGGGCGTGGTATATTGCCCCCAGCTCTGCCAATTTGGATTTCCATCGCTGTGTATAACTTACAAGTTACAGTGTCATCAAAGGCCGGTTGCTCTTATACCATGTCTATGTGGTGTGGGAGGTTAAAAATCCCTTGGGGAGGTTAAAAGTGTAGGCTCGGGCTTTCTTTCGACCAGCAGTGGAGTGGGGAAGATCAGTCGTCTGTGACTGTGATTTCCCCTGCTTGGGACAACTAATGTACCAAAAAACAAAACAAAAATAGAGATAAATAAGTGTTCACACCTCCTGTCTACCTATCGCTGTATTGAATTGACCATAGCCATAGGCCGTGTGTTTAAGTCAGACAAATTAAGTCGTGTAAATAACTTAATCATTAAGTTATTTACACGACTTAATTTTAGGAAGAACAAATGCTAAATTTTCACATTCTCATAGTTAACATGGACGGACATTCCTGTCAATCTTACCTCTGATTTCTGCATCTGAAGACTTGAATGGCTTTGTAAAATGCCTTCCAAATGTCATACAACACTGAAAATAGTCTCTATCTGTGCTTAAGTCTGTTGTGCTTCAAAAACGGATGTAGCAGTGAATGCAGTGTGCCTGTGCTGCACATGTGGTGCCGTTTTCCGACATGACTGTGCAGCTCAGAAGGTCGCAAAAAGTTGTACGAGTTTTATCGGTCTGGCCACAGTGGCACTCCCAGCGGTTTCTAGGGTACCTAATTTAGTGTTTCTAGAAAGCAACATTTTGTCCTATTGGTAGACCTACATCACATGAAAATTGTGAAAATGTTAACTCCATGTCAAGCTGCCTTTTGAATGATTGTACATTTCTTTGTAGTTTCTTTATTAATGGTCAGATCCTGATCAAGGTAGAAGGTTCTTCTTCGTATGGCAAATCACCCCAGCTTATCAAAACTATCCCAAAAAATTAGATCACTGAAAAATGTAGGTTGCCATGGCAACCGTAATACAATCACTCCCACCTACAATATGAGTCAACTGTAGCTGTTTTTTAAAATGGTCAGATCCTGATGAAAATTCATATCAAGGTTCTTGTTGGTATGGCAAATCACCTCAGCTTATCAAAACTGATTGAAAAAAATAGATCACAGATTCTGCCGATGCACACACAAATTTAAAAGCACTGTAGTTTCGTCAATTCTTATGGATTTTGATCAAATAAAAACTGAAACCTGTGCAATTAGTGCCCTTCAAAATAGCAGTAGATTCACAACAGTTTGAGCAGAGCTAAACCCCCGAATCTGCGTTTTCGTGCGCGATGAAAACGTCGCGAATTTAGCGAGACCGGATAACACCGTACCGTGCCTACACGATGGCCAATGTATCCACAAATTTCTAAGTAATGTTTGTAGTGACTAACCTAATGAACAAAATATAGGTATCAAATGAAAGATAAATAACTAAATATTCATATTTTTCAGGTGCTAAAATGATGTGATTTTTTTTTCAATCCTATTTTAGGCTTTTTTTTCAGCAGTGGTTAACTTCAACAGCTTGTAAAACCATAATTGTTTAACCCCACGGAGTACTACAAACTGTTCCAAGATGTAAACAAGGTTGTCATTGGTCAATTATGATGTCATTCTTGATGGAAAACCATTTGCATAGGATTTAAAGAAACCCACTGAATATAAACATACAGAAACCAGGTCACAAGAGTTCAACTGCAGGAGTGAAGACAGCTATACCGCAGCGCCCCACACATGAATTGATGTACCTACCAGTGGTGGGCTAATCATGTTAATCTTAATGTTAACGACTACACAAATCCATGACAAATTTCTTGAAGATTTATACTGCCTGTCATGGATAAGTCTGAATAGACTTGTTTTCACCATTAGACAGTTTGTCGAGAGAAAGCCCGAGCCTACACTTTTACCGACCCAAGGGATTTTTAACCTCCCACACCACATAGGCATGGTATGAGAGCAACTGGCCTTTGATGACGCTGTAAGCTATACACAGCGGTGGAAATCAAAATTGGTAGAGTTTGGGGGCACAGGGAATCGAACCACCGACCTTCAGATTAGGAGTCTGACCTAGAAAAGATTCAGACACTCTGACCACTCCGCCACAGAGAACACCTACCTTTTTATCTTCTCTAAAGCCTAACGGCATAACCCTTAATGCTAGAGATTTTGGCATTTATTTACATTTTGATGTTTTGCTTCTCATTCAGTCTTTGGCTACTGCTAACCAGTGTTGAGTGTCCGTTGTCTTATTTATTTTGCAGCCGCCCAAAAAGCCAGATCCGAAGGCATCTAAGACCTCCAAGAAGAAGGAGGGGGGATCCTCTGGAGGCAAGGCCAAGAAGAAGGTAGGAGTCCTAGTTCACACTGGCTCATGGTTTGAAGCGCTGTCCAATTCATTTGCAAGCATGTCTGTTAAAATTATTAGGCAGTTGCTATTCTCATGGCAGCTGTACAAATAGATCAGTGTCTATTCGTACGATGGTAGTCACATGACTAGCTTTGATCCCATCATAAAATGTCAGAGCTAGTCATGGCATCGAACCTCGGGCGACATGGCGGCCTCATTTTGTGTGGTGTCGTACGAATAGACACAGACACTATTCATATACCTGCCAACTATTACGATTTTGGCGGAAAAATTACGATTTTTTTATTCTCATTCCGCCCTATGAATTATAAACATATTATTCCGCTTTTTCAAAATCCCCATGCCCCCCCCCCTGGAAAAAATTGAAAAATACATTTTAAAAATGGTGCATTCTGGTGTATTTTCAGAGACATTTTAGGCACATTATTAAAGAAATGATTACCAGTTTTCAGCCTAAATACTAGAGTGAGTAAAGTTGATGTATTTTTCAAATTTTTTCGGGGGGACATGCCCCCGGACCCCCCTAGAACGCTTGCGTGCCTCGCTTCGCTCGGATGGATTTCTATTATTAGGATTTTCGTTTAACAAAAGTTGGCAGGTATGTATTCATACGGCAGGCCGTGCGATTAGCCGCTCCGTAATTATTAATACTGATGCCCACGACCCCCTCAGGTTGAAGGGGTAGGATAATGTGTATGTACATAAACAATACTCACTCATAGAGGTGGAAAATGAATTCACCAGATTGGTTAATAACATCAGTTTTTAATGAAATGCTGCAATTATAGCTTTGTCTTAGAATAAGTAACCAAGGGTTGTATATTTCAAGATAAGTTTGATTTACAGGTTTTACTGTAGTCGATAAATCAATCATAGATGAAAGACCATGGCAATTATAAAATATCCCTTCATTTCTGATGTATTTAATGTTTTGGGCAATTTGACACTTTCTGATGTGCATATTTGATAGACCGGGTGCAGTGGCCGAATCAGTAGAGAACATGCCTTGTGTGCAGAAGATCGGGAGTTCGGTTCCTGGTCAAGTCAAACAAATGTCTTAAAAATTGATACTTGTCGCTTCCTAGCTTGGTGCTCGGCATTATTAGGATAGGGCAAGGACTGGTTAGCTCGGTGTCAGGATAATGTGACAGTTGGCTATCGGGTCATGGTGCCGGCGGTCTGATTTCCCAGTGGGGCAGCATTATAGAATCCCCATGGGTGCATACTGTCACAAGTCGGTACCTGTCCTGACGACCTTTGATGTTCTTAGGACATAAAACAACAAACACAAAAAAAAAGCATATTTGATAGAAGAAATGCACAAATTGCTGTGTCTATTATTAGTATTACCTACATATCAGCAGAAATGTTGGCTTCATAGGGTTCAGATGATGCTAGTGGTGGCTTTCCCATATTATATGGGAATCACGGGAGTCGGGCTTCATGCAGTATTCAAACGTAGTATTTGCATCCTGATATGAATATGGTCAGTTGAGTGTCTGTCGTCCTTGTGAACATATTGATGCTTACCTTATTCAAGTTACTGTCGATCTTGCTACCTGCCACCTGCCCCCTCCCTACGAGACCTGTTTAATCCCGGTCTGGAAATGTCCCTTCTGTGCTCATCACAGATGACTTTACTTGCACATGTATTTTTATGCTTAAGCCAAGTGATTACCACTCTCATCCATAATAGTTCAAATAGTTGTTACAAGATCAAAGCTGCCCTGTGATTATACTTTCAAGACGGGAATGAATGACATGATTCTAAACAAGTAATGAGGGCAGCTGGTGCAACTTGTACTGCCTCCACAGGACCAGGCGGGATGGCCGAATGAGTACAGCATCCGTCGCCCGTGTTGGTAGATCGTTGGTTCGAACCCTGGTCGATTCAACCCAACGACTTAAAATTGATACTTGTTGCTTCCTAGCCAGGTGCTCGGCATTATTAGGATACCGCAAGGACTGGTTGGCTCAGTGTCAGGATAATGTGACTGAGTGGGATATCGGGTCATGGTGTTGGTGGCCTGGTCTTCCGGTGGGGCAGCACTATAAAGTCGCCATGAGTGCACTGTCAAAATTCGGTACCCGTCCTGATATGACCTTAGATGTTGCCAGGACGTAAAACAAACAAAATTAAAAGGACTTAAATTTGGTTGCTGAATAGCTGTATGAATCATGGAATGTGTTTTAATTTGGAATTGGTTTGAATGTTCATAACCCAGCAGCATTCAGACATCAGTTTAGCAGCCCCTAATGGTGCTGTCACATTACGACGTTTCTCGCCAACGCGCGGCGACGTGTGTCCTTTTTTGGCGAAACGTCTGGGGCCATATGCAGGAGTCAGTGTTAGCGGCGTTTCGTGTTAGAGCCTATTACCGTTTAGCTAACACTGACATCGGGAAGTGTGTCAAGTCGTATGCAGGAGCGCATAACACGTACATTGTAGCTAAACGTGAATTTATTTATAGATTTGGGAGATCCCTCTCAGCCTCTGCATCTGTACCCATATTTTAGGCTTATAACTATTAAATGCTATCATATTTAACAGAATTACATACGCAATAAGTGAAATTTGAGGAAATTAACCCTAAATTCGAAGCAATATTAACGCTGCCTCCGTAACGGCGGCGATATTAATATTTATATTTTCGAATCGACGAGCGTAAAGTAAACAAATCGCTAATACATTGCCGCCAATGCGTAGAAGTCGGCCAGTATGGGGTCGACGCGGTGGTCGCGACGGCGGCGATTTGTTTACTTTACGTTCGTCGATTCGAAAATATAAGTATTAATATCGCCGCCGTTACGGCGGCAGCGTTAATATTGCTTCCAATTTAGGGTTAATTTCATGAAATTTCACTTATTGCGTATTTAATTCTGTTAAATATGATAGCATTTAATAGATTTGGCTACAACGTTACGGTAACACCGCCCGTAAACGTCATATGAAACGGGGTTAGTGTTGCGGACCTTAAACGCGTGGTGTTAGGCCTATCACTGACTCGTGCATACCGACTTTTCGGCGTTAAACCAGAAATCCCCTCTAAACGCGTTTTGGCTCGATAACACTGACTCCTGCATATGGCCCCTGGAGGCGTTAGGCACGTGTTGGTATTTGTTCATCTATGGTGACGGTCGACAGCGCGCGTCAGGGAATCAGCGAAGTTTTGTGCTAGCACAAAACTTTCAGCGTGCGCCAACGCGCGGGTGCCCATGTTAGGGCGACGTTAGGCGGTCGTCGAGATACGTTAGAAGCGCGTTGGATGTACGAATACTTTTTTTCCACTGACGCCGCGCACGCGTGAGGCTCGTTCCCACACGTTGCGCCAAACTGTTGCTTTTTTTTGTTTGTTATTGTTTTATGTTCTACCAACATTTAAGGTCATATCAGGACGGCGCGCCAAACTTTTTTGTTTTTTCTCACAACGTCGCCGCACGCTAACAAAGCGCCGAAAGGTTTGACGTCTCTCGGCGATTAAAAGTGATTTTGCGCGTTTGCGGCGCGCCGGCGAGATACGTCGTAGTGTGACAGGGCTATAATATACGAGATGGGCACTTTTCTTCTTTAAAAAAAAATGTGCTTACATCTTGGCCCTCTTTAATGATCACGAGGATTTTCCTTCCATGTGCATGAATAATTGGCTGATACACAATTAAATTATGCTTTTAAAAAATACATTCGTTTATCACTATGATAATGGAAAGTATTTTTCTCGCTGATAACTGATGTAGTTTGTATGCTATGAGGGCTGCTCAATGATTATGCTTCAAGACGGGAATGAATGACATGATTCTACACGAGTAATGAGGGCAGCCATTTTGAATAATTAATATGTTCATAATCCAATACAGTATGGATGTCGACGCGGTGGTCGCGACGGCGGCGATTTGTTTACTTTACGTTCGTCGATTCGAAAATATAAGTATTAATATCGCCGCCGTTACGGCGGCAGCGTTAATATTGCTTCCAATTTAGGGTTAATTTCATGAAATTTCACTTATTGCGTATTTAATTCTGTTAAATATGATAGCATTTAATAGATTTGGCTACAACGTTACGCTAACACCGCCCGTAAACGTCATATGAAACGGGGTTAGTGTTGCGGACCTTAAACGCGTGGTGTTAGGCCTATCACTGACTCGTGCATACCGACTTTTCGGCGTTAAACCAGAAATCCCCTCTAAACGCGTTTTGGCTCGATAACACTGACTCCTGCATATGGCCCCTGGAGGCGTTAGACACGTGTTGGTATTTGTTCATCTATGGTGACGGTCGGCAGCGCGCGTCAAGGAATCAGCGAAGTTTTGTGCTAGCACAAAACTTTCAGCGTGCGCCAACACGCGGATGCCCATGTTAGGGCGACATTAGGGGGTCGTCGAGATACGTTAGAAGCGCGTTGGATGTACGAATACTTTTTTTCCACTGACGCCGCGCACGCGTGAGGCTCGTTCCCACACGTTGCGCCAAACTGTTGCCTTTTTTTGTTTGTTATTGTTTTATGTTCTACCAACATTTAAGGTCATATCAGGACGGCGCGCCAAACTTTTTAGTTTTTTTCTCACAACGTCGCCGCACGCTAACAAAGCGCCGAAAAGTTTGACGTCTCTCGGCGATTAAAAGTGATTTTGCGCGTTTGCGGCGCCCCGGCGAGATACGTCGTAGTGTGACAGGGCTATAATACACGAGATGGGCACTTTTCTTCTTTAAAAAAAAATGTGCTTACATCTTGGCCCTCTTTAAAGATCACGAGGATTTTCCTTCCATGTGCATGAATAATTGGCTGATACACAATTAAATTATGCTTTTAAAAAAATACATTCGTTTATCACTATGATAATGGAAAGTATTTTTCTCGCTGATAACTGATGTAGTATGAGGGCTGCTCAATGATTATGCTTCAAGACGGGAATGAATGACATGATTCTACATGAGTAATGAGGGCAGCCATTTTGAATAATTAATATGTTCATAATCCAATACAATTGTCGAAACCCTTTTCTATGCATGAGATAGTGGGCACTTTTCTTTTGTTTCCATCTTGGTCCTCTTTAAAGATCAAAAGGATTTTCCTTTCACGTGAATGAAAAATTGGCTGATACATAATAAATTCTGCTCTTTTTTAAAAAAGAATAGATGTGTATATATCACTGATACTGAAAAATATTTTTCTTGCCGAAAACCGGTGTAGTTTTATACTATGAGGGCTGCTCAATGATTATGCTTCAAGACGGGAATGAATGACATGATTCTACACGAGTAATGAGGGCAACCATTTTGAATAATTAATATGTTCATAATCCGATACAATTGTCGAAACCCTTGTATATACATGAGATAGTGGGCATTTTTTTTTTTTTTTTTTAATTCCATCTTGGTCCTCTTTAAAGATCACAAGAATTTTACTTTCGTGTGCATGAAAAATTGACTGCTGCATAATAATTATTTTTTTTTTTTTTAAAGAATAGATGTGTATATCACTATGATAATGGAAAATATTTTTCTCGCTGAAACTGATGTAGTTTGTATACTATGAGGGCTGTTCAATGATTATGCTTCAAGACGGGAATGAATTACATGATTCTACACGAGTAATGAGGGCAGCCATTTTTAATAATTAATACTTTCATAATCCGATGCAATTGTCGAAACCCTTGTATATACATGAGATAGTGAGCACTTTTTTTTAAATGTTTCCATCTTGGTCCCCTTTAAGATCACAAGGATTTTCCTTTCGTGTGCATAAAAAATTGGCTGATACATAACAAATTATGCTTCTTTTTTTTAAAAAGAATTGGTGTGTATATCACTGATACTGGAAAATATTTTTATCGCTGAAAAATGTGTACTATGAGGGCTGCTCAATGATTATGCTTCAAGACGGGAATGAATGACATGATTCTACACGAGTAATGAGAGCAGCCACTTTTAATAATGAATATATTCATAATCCAATAAACTTGTGGGAACCCTTGTCTATCTTTGATGCTACATATCGGAGCATTTGTTGGTTCATAGAAAGGAGAGAAATTCAATTTAATAGTACCTGTTACCGCAGGAGTGTGGTCGGGATTTATGCTAGAATTAATTTGGCATGCTATGACCTTAAAGTATGGTCGATTAGGCCTTTGTAGTGTTTCCTGTTGCAGGCAAGCACAAAGGTATGGTAGGTTGGTGTTCTATTTTGTTAATTGAACCATCAATCCTATGGCCGTGATATAATCTGACGCACCAACCCATGTGATTTGTCATTGAAGCAACAAAAATTATAGCTGGAAGCAAATTTTCTTATTAGGCCTTATCATAATAAACTTAAATCGTGGATGAAAGATCTTATTGATTTTTACTGTACTGCAATCGCGCAGCCCGATCAGCGTATACCAATATGCATGAAACCTGACAGTGCTAATAAGTCTGAGAATATCCATGTTTCCTGGGGTTTTTTTGCTTGATTTTCATCGATGTATCTTAATGTCTGTCACCTAAATTGAAATCGGTTTGTGTGCTGTTGGCGTTGACAGAAGTGGTCGAAGGGAAAGGTTCGCGACAAGCTGAATAACCTGGTGCTGTTCGACAAGGCAACATACGACAAGTTCTACAAGGAGGTTCCCCACTACAAACTCATCACGCCCTCTGTTGTGTCTGAGAGGCTCAAAGTCCGGGGTTCGCTGGCCCGCTTCGCTCTGCAGGAGCTACTCGCAAAGGGTGAGTGTTCGGTTAGAGTGCTAGGTCTATGGGAGAAGATGCGGATGTCATGAAGTTAATTTGAAAATGGTAGTTACAAAGAAAGCTCTTAGCATTCTGATTACAAATATATATAATAATGGAAAATAATTGTTGAGCAATTTGACATCAAACATGACAAAACGTGTGATCTTCACTAACCATCCTTGATTTTTTTTTTAATCTTTAAAAATTAATCTCTTGTTCTATTTGAGATATTGACTGGATTTTTGTATCAAAATGATCAGAATGCAAATACCTATATTATATAATTTTATGTGGATTACATTGTCATGTAAAAAAATTGATTGCTCTAATTAACATACCCATCCTATGGTTGAGTCGAAACTGCTGAGTGTGAGTGCTAAACGGTGGTTAACAATCTATACAGATTTTCTATATATTATTTTATTTTGTTCATGAAAAATATTTGGTAAAATGACGTTTTACAGTCATTCCAAAGTTTTCAAACCTCAATTAATCCCCGTATGAAGTCAGCCGTAATAGACACACAACTAAAGCTGGCGATCTCTACTTTACTGTGAAAGTAATAATTTCTAGCTCTGATACTCACTCGCAGCACACAACATTCAAAGATATTTTAAAGAGTGGCTAGTCGGCATCAACAACCGGTCCTTTGTTTGGAGTAGCTAGTAATATTAATCTCAGTTTGATTTCCCCTTTTTTTTGTTGCCGGAGACCACTTTTGACCATGTGATGTCTGCCGTGTCAAATCCTCACCCACACCCCTCCACTTTGCAGGCTATGTCCGCCAGGTGGTGAAGCATCACTCCCAGATCATCTACACCCGGACGGTGAAGTCAGCCGAGGCGGCCGCGGAGGCTGAGGCGACGGCAGCAGCAGCTCTGGTCAAGAAGGGCAAGAAGGGGAAGAGCAAGGAGGAGGTGGCGGCATAGTGTATGCATGTACAGGGCGACACACAAATAAAGACCATGTGAAAAACACCAGCTGGCGTCTCGTTCCTCTATTCCACCACGTCGTCATGACCTTAAGTGTTGCTAGGATGCAAAACAAGAAAAACCGCCAAGTTCTTGGAAATGTCAGGGGCGGTGTTGTAGGGGAGGCGGGGGGGCAAGCTTTTAATAAGATAACTATAATAAAATAATTATGCTTAAAATCTATAATACTAAATTTGAAGTAACTTGTTTTAAAGGCTGATATTATTTGCCAACGTTCGGGTCTCGAGTGAAGGAATTTGATGCTGCTGACCAGAACGCCAGACGATCAATTTTCTTCACTCGAGACCCGACATCGCCTAACTGTCCGGAAAGCAGTTTTACGTCCTGGCAACATCTAAGGTCGTCAGGATCAATTCAGCATGCCGTGTTTCGTTGGATGTGGAATTTGGGGGTTGGGCGATTCGAATCCCATTAAATTCCACATGTTTTTGTTTGGTCAAAATCCATGAACAATTAAAAGTTAAAGTTGCATAGTCCGATGGTATTTAATTGCTGTATTTTTTCTGAGATAAATGTTAGATTGATCACAAGTATCTACTTTACATTAGTTCATGGTTACTTTTATTTCAAATGGTATGTATTTTGGGTGCAAACATGGAAAATTAGTTTTGGCATGCTTGCCAAAACTGACACCATAGACAGGTTCTGTTAAATTGACAAGGTATTGCCTTCTATACAGAAATATGGTTAATAAGTGCATCAGTATCTCAGTTAGATATGTAAAATCAAATCTAGATAATTGGTCTGGTTTTGAAAATTTGATATTTCATTGGGCTGCAGCTTTAATTTTCCCTTCATATACAGAATAAAGAAGAGTCAAATGGCTTTGCCTAGCAACAACCACTAGACCACCGAAGGTATGTCACTGCTCGTAATTGAAATAAGCAGTTAACATATTGCCGATTATCACATTTCCTTATCTCCATTTTTGAGGCCTTGAAGTCTCTAAATGGATTTGGCCACAAATATATTGTCAAAATATTCTACCAGCTATCTTAACAGCACAAATGCATGTTGAGCTGAAATATCCATAGATTTAATTACCTCCCTTATTTCTATTAATATTTAATTAAATAGATGTGTTACATTTGCAGCGAAAATAGATCGTAAATTGGTATTAAATGTGATTAGCTGGTAGGTGTAGGAACCGTGCAATAACAAAAGTGCCACCATAAAAAAAAAAATGTATCACGCGTTTATTTTGTTGTAATTCCCATTGAGATATGTTTCCAGAGACGGGGCTTTTACGTCGAAATATCGACTTATTTGGTTGCCATACAAACATGTCTGGCAGTTAACTAACAAAGCTGCAACCATGTACATCTTGCAAATACAATTTCAAGTTTCTCTTAAAATCCAAGAAGGCGAATTCCTGGATGATGTCACCAAAACTCCACTCCACACCTTCCTGTGTGTCGGACATGGATTGGTTGAACTGTTGCCGGTGTCATGGTATAAAACCCCTGCCCGATCGCAGCCCCTGCCGTGAAGACAGTTGACTAAGCATTTATTTTTGTAAAATAAATTAAAAAACTTTCAGTGGATCGATTAAAAATATCTTAATGCGCATTGAAGAGGAAGATCTGAATATTTAATGTAACCTAAGAGCAAACAAAAAAAAAAAATTATATGGTTAGGGTTGTGCATTTCTATTAATCTTTAAAACACCAACCCACACACACCGTCGGCAGTTAGCAACTCACCCCTGAAAGGCACCACGAGGTTAGGTTGCAATGTGTATTCAGTGTCTCCATAGACGGCATAAATCTGGTATTTTGGACTACTTTCCATGCGCTGTATCAAAGTGCTTTCCTTCAGGAGGGCCGAGTTTTGCCTGAGCCCCTCTGTAGGGCCATACAGGTCGGTAATAAGTCCATTGGGGCAGATGACCGACTGAAACTTGAGGCTGTGATTCTGTTTTTGTCCGTTGAAAACTGTCTGTTCGTGGTATTTTGGCCTACAGATTGCATGCACCGTAGCTTCGACGAACCCCCATATGTTGTTTAAGGGTGCTCCCTTATTGGCAACGGCTCCAGCAAACCGATCTGGGTATATCCACCCCTGGTCTAGATTATGTAGCTTATCGTTATGTAGGTTGTAGATTATATCTATTGTGGTGTTGAAGATAATGCTTATTTCCTCCTTGGCCCTGCCGAATATAGGGACGAGATCGCCTAATTTGCTTGGATAGGCCAAACGCCTCAAAACCACACAAAGAGCATCTAAACCTGCGGTGGTTGTACCGTTGTAACAGGTCATGTGTTGTGGTATGCCTAGCTGGGCTCTTAATGTGTCCAGATGCTCCTTTTCAAAACGAAAATAAGTCCTGCACTCATAATTGTTGAACTTGTCGACGTCAAAGCGGAATGTTGGTCTTTGTTCACCGAATAAATCAAATGGGAGGATTTCTTCGTGCAGAAGCAGTAAAGTTGCCCAGTCCAGATTAGACATCTCTGTAACAAAACACATGCAAGGCTTTTCATATTTAATTTAGAACTAGCAGGTGGCTAAATAACATTTATCTGGAACTGGTCCCTTTGCCATAGTGGTCTATAAAATTCCATCTGCCCAAGAAATAAATTTTATCTACATGTACAGCACAAAATTACTCCACTTGAAATTCACTTCAATATACATAAATATGATGGCGGGGGATTACATTATAGCCGTGTTCACACGGGCAAAATGTGAGGCGAATCAGACAAATCGAATCCGCTGAGTCGAATTAGCCGCCCGTTCACACGTGCAGCGCTTGAAGGCGGAAGTGGATATCTGCGCATGAGCAAGTCCAGACTAGCCAGCGCCAGTTTGGGTTCATCGACGTTGGCCGAGAGAGTGGGTTCGACCTAGATATGTATGGACTGAATCGTATTGGTTTGGCGTCAAAACTTCTGCTGGGCAGTGAAACCTTAAAAATAAATAATGAAAAAAATACCTGTGCATAGATAGCGGTTTCATTAATTAAATTATATAATATGCGCTTTTGAACGACCGGAAAGTCAACAAACTAAGGTCTCGACTGCGCATGCGTGTGAGGTGCTTAATCCGCCTCAGTGCGTTCACACGGACAAAATAAATCGGATCACAGAAATCGCCTCACGTAAACTACCTCGCGAGGTGGTTTACAGTATGTGCATCACGTGAATCGATTCAGCCTTAATCTGCCTCAGACACCCGTTCACACGGGAAATGTAACCCGAACTATACAAGTCGCTTTCTACGAATCGATTTACATCGCCCGTATGAACACGGCTTAAGTCAGCATATGATTAACCAAGCTATTCTGTATACCATTAATAAAACTGAAAGTGGCGTCACCTCTGAACCTATGGCAGATCGAATGGGATGAACACCCAAACAACAAACTCCATAGAATTACCCCCTCCATGAATGGACTGCTGCAGAGTTGCCTGGAAGGGCGACACGACCAGGTTGTTTTAACAAGATGCCGTATTGGCCACTCGTGCTAACACACGTTTTTCTGCTCAAGGGGGACCCTTCCCCTGAATGTATTGGATGTCAGTCCCCACTGACATTGAAACACACTTTATTAAACTGTGTTGATTTTATGGCCCTGCGCCAACAATTTTATACTGCAAACAACATGCATGACCTTTTTACTGAAGTAAAACAAGAAAACATTTTAGCCTTTTTGAGGGCAGCTGGTTTTTACCACCTCATATAGGTCTTTAAACAAATTTCATCAGTGAATGATACTATCATTTAGACTTTTATTTAGCTATTATGATTGTGAGTTTACAAAATTCATGAGTGTCCATTGACACAAAATTGATTGTATGCTTTTACATGTAAAAGCGATGGTTTGAACAAAAACAAACATTTCTCGCTGTGAATATGGCTTATGCTGCCGACACGGCGTAAAGCAACCACCAATCAATCAATCAAAAAACCTAAACCTGTCACGGCATGGAGACTCCCAGGGTGTATGGCCTGACTAACTTTACGCTGATTCCTTTATTTAAAGTTGCATGGTCCGATGGCATATGAATATTTGTCTTATTTTTGAGATAAATATATCAAACTGATCATTACGAGCTACTAATCATTAGTCCGGAGTGATTTTGATTAAAGATGATTAGTTTTGAAGTAATTTGAGCTGAAAGAACCAAAATTAATTTCGACAAGCTTGCCAAAAGTCCTGTTGCTATGACCTAGATGGTCATCTCGCGGTGACCATGTGATGTGAGATGACCTACTAATCCTGGAACCTGACAGGGCTGTAGGTAGGTATTTCTGTCTGGGTTTACACAGTGTGCTTAATAAAAATCTAAGCAGAATTGGTCGTAATGCGAAGCATTACGTTTGATGCGAGGAGAGGAAGAGACCCTCCCCCGCCCCGCGCTGTCGCGCTGCCTTCTCACCTCGGCAGACGGCGCGGCGCGCCGCCACCTCCCCCGCCCTCCGTGTCGCGCAGCACTCACGCCTCACCCGACGCCGCTGCTCGCCACCTCTCGCCCTCCCCCGGGCCGGCAGCTTTCACACTCACCTGCTGTCGCCCCTCCCTCCTCCCTTATAAGGTCGCCCGCCGGCCTCCCTCAGGCACTCGCCCTCCTGCCGTCTCCCAGCTCTCTGCCTTTTCATTTTTGGATTTCCTCGGATTGCCGCTCCACCTCACGCTACACCATGCCTCGAGGGAAGGGACGAGGACGGAAGGGCTCCCGGGCCGCCCCCCGCACCCCGGGGCCATCTTCAACGCCCCGGCGGGACGAATCCCTGGCCTCCGCTACGGCGTCCCCCGCGGCGCCCTCGGACCCCACCTCGGGCGCCGAGATCTCGGCAATACTCGAGGCACTCCACTGCATCCGCCTCGAGCAACGCCAGACATCCGCCGAGGTGCGCCAGAATGCAGCCGACATTCACGCCCGCATGGACGCCCTGGAAACCGCCCCGGCGCCCGCCCGGGCCGCCCGCCCCTCCGCGGCCGCCGCCGCAGCACCTCGGGCGCGCACCACCGCCACAGCCCGCCCCCCGCCGCCGCCTCAGGCGACCCTGCCCGGGGCGGCGCACCCGGAATACGAGAGGTACCGGCACCTTGCTACACAAGCCGCGCCCACCGCGTCCCGGGCCTACCAGGAGGAACCCACCCGGCACAGCCCCGCCTCCGCGGCCGACGCCGTCCGGGACATCTTGGCCTCCGCCGAGGCGCGACGCTCCGTGAGCCGCCAAGGTATCCCGGCCGACTATATATTTCCCTCCGACCTGGTGCAGAGGGGGCCGGAGAGAACACCGGTCAAGAGGGGCGAGGCAACAAAGGACGAGTACGCCCTCGCCCTTCTCACCCTCATCGACCATCCCGACTTCCCCGCCCACTCCGCCCAGGGACTCCACCACCACCACCTTACAGTCTCCCGGGACAACCTCACCTACCCCTGGGAGACCGTCCGTCGGTACTCCGAGACCGTATTCACCTGGATCGCGGACGGTCGACTCCCCCACGGGTGGCATGACCCAGTAGCTATCAACCTCCTGAGAGTCGAGTGTATCGCCATGCCCGACCACCAAGCCGCCAGCGCCCCCGCCCGCCCACTCGACCCTCCACACCGAGCCCCACACCTCCCCCGAGTCCAAGCCGACGCCCGAGTCACCTACGACAGGCACACTCACGGGGCTCCCTGCCCGGCCTGGAACCGGGACCCCGCCTCGTGCGATCGGGCTCCCGTCGGGGAGGCCCACGGCGAGGCGGGGGACAGGCGCCGTCACGCATGCGCCTACTGCGCGAACGTGAGGCGCGTACTCACTATGCACTGCGAGGCCGACTGCATAACCAAGCAAGCCCGTGAGCGCCAGACCCCCCCCACCTCGGCGGATTTTTGATCCGCCGGCCTCCCCCCGGCCGGCCCGGGGGGCCCTTCCCGGCGCCTCACCCTCACCACTGCCGACAGCCCCGCGACCTCCACCGACAGCCTCCCAGCGACCACCGATCGCAGCGCCGCATAGTCCCAGCCGGGGATCATCACCTCGGGCCTCACGCCTCGGACCACATCCCAGCCCAGCCTCACGAGGAACCCTCTGCCGCCGACCCTCACGACACCGCCTTCAACAACACCCCCGCCCAGACCCCGACCACCACCCCACCCAGCCCTGAGGACTTCGCTGCCCCCCTGCTCGACCCTCGTCGGACCTCCTCACCGGATCCCGCCAAGGAGCGGGCCTCCTCCTTTTTGGAGCCTCCTCCTAATTTCATAATATACAGAAATATGTAATGCTTATATTGATTTAAAAAAAGTAATTCACAGCCATGCTTTATTCACTGGATAATTAGGTTACAATATTTGTGTGGCATCCAGACACCACTGGTTACATCTGTGATGGAAATTTGTAATGTTATTCTGAAGACATCAAAAAGAATTTTAAAAGAATTTAAACATGCATACATGTTACGAAATACTTCCTTCTGATTTGGGAACTGTTTTGTTTGATATATCAATGCAATACAAGATGTTAGTAAGGATCCAACCATGTCCCATATGGCATGTTACAAATGGCTGACTGTAAAATGTTTTTTTTTTTGTCCAACAACACTTCATAACTAAAAAGACCAAAGTTGCACGTGGTTTATTTTATTTCCCTTATTTCTTACATTAAATCTGAACATATATATATATATATATATTGATCAGCCAATACTAATATATATATATGAGCCTGTCTCAAAAGGTGATCACTCTTTTTTTTTTGTCCATTGTAACAATTGACTGACACAAAACAGCACAGAAACGGTTACATTGAAAACACAAGGACATTTGCTTCAAATCAATATGTATTCTATTGGGATTATGAAACACCATGTAAAAAACAAATCAGTTTATCCTGAGCAAATGCATAAGCAGATAGTATGTTGATCGTTACAATGGACAAAGTTTTGTCCCATATTGCTTAGTACCTTTTGAGACAGTCTCATATATATAAATTTCACAATTTAAATTACCCAAATTGAATAATTATATTTATAGAATTGACCAAACAGCATTGAATATCCAACATGGAGGGGGGGCAACATCCATCTCATTTCCCCCTCCCCTCTATGACCCTGCACAGCAGGCCTACTTGGTTGGGGGGTCTAATGGGGTCACGAGATTGGCCTAATTGGTTAATGGCCTTCCTGCATAATGGGTGTTTCAAACTGAGTGTTCAAAGGGGTGAGGTTATAAACTCACTGGTTATTCTGTATACTCTGTCCCAAATCATTAGCTAATACACCAGTAGCTAAGTTGGATATATAGGATCAAATGTAAGTAGTTGTTTTAATTTTGACAAAATTATATTTCATCGGACTATGCAACTTTAATGAAGCAAACAAAGATATTTTCCAGGTTCTGTAAATAGAGCCAAATGAAACACTCCTTCAAAATCCTGTACACTGTCAGTGGTGCTTGGTAAATTCTAATAGATACACTTGGAGACTTGTGCTGCGTTCATATGAACTGGTGAATATGGTGTTTACCACTTCACAACCTGTGAATTGCGTTCAAGTGACTTCACACCTGGTGAACACCACCTGTGAACTGGAGATTTTGTAAGCTGCTCTTTACTCGCCACTCGTGAAGAAATGGCGGTGTCGCAGTTTCCGCCCCCTGCCAGTTTCCGCGGTACGCGCAGTGCAAAACATTTCAAAATTAAAGTTGCATAGTCCGATGGTTTAAAATTTCTGAGATAAATATATTAGATCAATCACTAGTATCTACTTTACATTAGTTCAGTTACTTTAAAAAAAAAATGGTAAACCTTTGAGTGCAAACATTGAAAATTAGTTTTGGCAAGCTTGCCAAAACTCTGACACCATACAGTTGTGCAGTAAGAGGTCCTGTTAAATTGACTCAGTATTGCCTTCTATGCAGAAACAAATGCTTAAAGTTGCAGAGTCCGATGGTTTTGAATTTCTGTATATTTTCTGAGATAAATATATTTTACATTAGTTTAAAGCTATTTTTATTTTAAATGGTAAACTTTTGAGATATTTGCAGTGCAAACATGGAAAATTAGTTTCAGCAAGCTTGCCAAAACTCGGACACCATAGACTTCTGCAGTTACAGGTTCTAAAACTTCTATTAAATTGACTCAGTATTCTCTCCAATGCAGAAATAAAAGTTTAATAATTGCATCAGTATCTAAGTTAGATATGTAGAATCAAATCTAGATAATTATTTTGGTTTTGAAAATTTGGTATTTCATCGGACTATGCAGCTTTAATAAATACATCAGTAACTAAGTTAGATATATGTAAAATCAAATCTAGATAATTGGTTTGGTTTTGAAAATTTGATATTTCATCGGACTCTGCAGCTTTAATAGAAATCAAGAACCCTAACCTTATAAATTTGATATAATCTTTTTGGTAAAGATGTTTTCTCTATAGCTGTGTTCACACGGGCAAAATGTGAGGCGACCTAGACAAGGCGAACTAAGGGAGTCGAATTAGTGCCCGTTCACACGGGCAGAGTTGAAAGTGTTTTGAAACTGGGTCGCGTCCACACGGGCACTGCGTGAATCGGTTTAAGGCGGAAGTGGATATCTGCGCATGACGGTTTTGACCAAGAACAATGGCGGAACACATAGCGAGTGGGTTGGTTTGGGGGTGTTTGGCCAACGTCGTCGATCAAACATGCATCTAGTAGAGCTACCAGATGCACAAGATGGACGAGATCGGGGAAGACGAGATGTGGGGGGAATAATGGCCGGTTCACAAAGGAGGCTGGATGATTTCGAGCGCAAACAGGAGGCAGAGCGTGGATGGTTCTTCATGCAGATACTGACAGTGATGGCCCTACAACCCCCCGTGGTACGCCAAGTGTGGTCGAGGGAAAGGTACGTTGTGACAACATATTTTGTTGGTGTGTATCTACGTAGGGTGTTTTACGAGCTACCCGTGTTGATTGTTTATGTAAGCATAATGCTGTCACGAAAGTGTGGGAGAATGTAACTACGGCGATCAAAGTTGTTTGTTAACATCCCAGATAGCACACAGCCGTCAGCCCGACGGCGGCCGCTCTGGCGGCCCGACGGTGGAAACCGCCGTCGGGCCGACGTTGTTTTGTCCAACCTCCCACCGTCGGGGCGACGGCGGCTGCCGCCGTCGGCCCGACGGCGGCAGCACCGTCGCCCCGACGGCGGCAGCCGCCGTCGGGGCGGTAGCCGCCGTTGGGGCGATGGCGGCTGCTGCCGTCGCCCCGACGGCGGAAACCGCCGACGAGCCGACGGCGACAAACGCCGTCGGGCCTTAGGCGACAAACGCCGTCGGGCCGACGTTGTTTTGTCCAACCTCCCACCGTCGACTCGACGGCGGCTGCCGCCATCGCCCCGACGGCAACAAACGCCATCGACCCTAAGGCGACAGTCACTCTAGTGTCAATACATCCAGGTTCAAAAATATTAGTTTTTATTCAAAATTTATAGAAATCGAGAACCCTAACCGTATAAAAATAAATATAAATATTTTGCACCTGTACGTATTGACACTATAGTGACAGTGTCTTCTCGGAAAAACCAAGATGGCGGTCCTTCGTCAACATTCCGTACCGGGTAGTTCAAATCGTATTAACACGAATAATTCCATTAATACATCGTAATAAATTACAAAACTTTTACAAAATAATCTAAACATATTAATAAACAAACCTGTTAAATAATTCCTTAAAATTCCTCCGATTTCTGGCGTTATTTGTTAAAAAAGAACGCTGTCCAACGATCGCACGTGCTGTGCTGGCGACTCGAGTCCGGTGGCTATTCGAAGTAAACAAACCGTATCGGATGATTCAAATCGTATTAACATGAATAATTCCATTAATACTTCGTAATAAATTACAAAACTTTTACAAAATAATCTAAACATATTAATAAACAAACCTGTTAAATAATTCCTTAAGATTCCTGGTATTTCTGGAGTTATTGGTAGAAAAAGAACACTGATCAACGATCGCACGTGTTCCGCGGGCGACTCGAGCCGGTATCCAAATTTAAAGAACTGCGCATGCGCGGCCCACCACCGTCGGCTCGATGGTGGCTCGACGGTGGACCAGATGTGGAAAATTTAATTGCCAACATTGTTCTATGTTTTTCCCCGGTGTCGTAGTTTGGGGGCCGTGCCACTTTGAGCGCCATGCCCGTGGTTGTATATTTTGTTGCTAAAATAAATTGATAAGATTTCCATCGGATGCATAACAAATAGCTTAATGCGCAAATGAATAGGAACATCTGAAGTATTTAATTGTAACCGTACAGAAATTTACGGTGAAAGTATTACACAGAGATAATTGTGCAAGTTGGGATATTGTGAGTCTGACCGTCAGTAGTAGCGTTACTAGATCATGGCGTCAACAACTATGTGCCCAAATTAAATTCCACAATTTCCAATTGGATAATAAAACAAAGGGGTGAATCAGAAATGGTAGACAAAAAGGTGAAGTATTTAATAGAAACAAGACAACATTGCTTGCAAATCCAGCGGATTGAAAGGCGATTTGTGAAAGGCGACTTACATGAGTCGAACTAGTTGGGACGGGTTTGTTTTTCAGGTAAGGTTTTGTATCGCTTGCTGTCAGGAGTAGTATAGGGGAAATTGTGATGCGATTTATATGATCCGACTTACACGAATCGGACTAAATTCGACGCTGTTTGCAGAAATGTTAGTGTTTCATATAAATGTTTTTACCGCTTGAATTGGTGATCACCCGCGGGGCCGATCGTAACCCGCTTTCTGAAAGGCGACTTACATGATTTGAACTAGTTTGGATGGCGTGTACTACAATTGTCACGATTATATTTTCATATAACTTTTTCCCTCCGCTTATGTAACGCGTATTATGCGCCACATTGTAACCGGATTTGGAAAATCAGACTTACACAATTCCAAATAGATATCACACTGTTTGGTGAAACATTGGTATCCCTTGAAGTGATTGTTGACATACATTTTGTGCCGTCGTTGCTAGGTCCTCGCATTGGTGGACAGAAATCGTTCTCGGCACGTTCGGGGACAAACAGTGGGTGGCATATTTCCGCATAAGGCGGGCGACCTTTCAACACGTGGTCGACCAACTCAAGGTGCAGATCAGGCGGGCAGACACCAACATGCGACGATGAGTTGATACTGGTGGTTTTTCCCCGAAACATAACGTACTTACCACATCGCTGCTTGTCTGCGTTTGGCCCTATAGCTACAATATGGACATAGAAGGTTCAACTTTCCCTAAACTATTGGGGTACGATTGGATTTGTTGGGATTATTAATGATTTTATTCCACTTTATACGCGGAAATCTCTACCCCAACTACATAACCTGGATTAGATGATGGGGGGAGGGGGGGTGAGGCCATGTACAACTGCACATGTTAAGTATAATTTTGTGCGCACTGTCCATTCGCCGTATATTAAAACGTGTTTGTGTTTTGTCAAATCATTTCAGATCCATTCCAGTCGAGTTGCGGGTAGCGGTTACCCTGTGGCTTTTGGCAACAGGATTGGACTATCGCAGCATAGGTCACCTCTTTGGTATTGGCAAGTCCACATGCTGTGACATTTTCATGGATACCTGTGATGCGATAGTCCGAGTACTATTGCCAAAATACATACACATGCCTACGCCTGCCCGCCTCACCGAGATCATCGAGGGTTTCGAGACCCGATTTGGATTCCCCAACTGCGGCGGCGTCATCGATGGGACCCACATCCCAATCGTCGCTCCCCAGCGGCACCATACAGATTACCACAACCGGTAAGGATTCTTCTCGATTGTCGCTCAAGTACTCTGTGACCACGAATACAAGGTCATGAACATAGCTGCGGGTTGGCCCGGTAGAGTACACGACGCGCGAGTTTTGGTAAACTCCACCTTGTATGCGAAAGGTGAGGCTGGGGAGCTGTTCGAGGAGAGGCCGCGCACGCTGGGCAATGTGACTGTGCCTGTTGTGGTGCTTGGGGACCCCGCCTACCCACTGCGTCCCTGGCTAATGAAGCCGTTTGCTGATACGGGTCTGCTTTCCCCGGAGAAAACCAACTTCAACTATCGTCTGTCCCGTGCACGTATGACAATCGAGAATACCTTCGGCCGGTGTAAGGCCCGCTGGAGGATTCTCTCGCGTCGTACGGACATAAAGACAGAGGAGGTCACCAAAGTTCTGCTTGTGTGCTTCACATTGAACAATATCTGTGAAGTGCACAAGGAAACATTTGACGCGCAGTGGGAGGGCGGGGCCTTTGATGACCCACAACACGTCGCCCACGACAACGAGTACGACAGAACTGGACATGAGGTGCGAGACGCGTTCATGCACTACTTCAGTTCTTGAATCATGAAGTAATTCGCGTTAATTAGTTCGCCTTAGATAGTTCGCCTTAGCTAGTTCGCCTTACCTAGTACGCCTTTAGATTTCAGTGCAATACACAACCATGTCGCAGGCGTTTTACGTTTGGAAGGGAAACAAGATGTTCACAATTGTCGGCATGACATGACTGGAGATATTAAGTGACCGTCTATGTAGGAATAAGTACCCTGATAACTCATGGTTGTGTACTGTGCTGAATTAGTGAACAAAGTGAACAAGGGTTTGATTTTGGGAACTACTGTAAGAATTTATTACAATAGGAAAGTTAAAGATATATATACAGTTATTAGAACTACGTCACCGGTTAAAAAGAACCCACCCAAAAGTTAAAGGAAACTGGTATTGGGGGTCGAATGCGATGGTCCTGCTTGGGGGGTGACCAGGGTGATGCGCGTCACCCCATCGGTGGTAGCACTGCGGAACTGCTGTGTGGCCGCATGGACAGGATTGTGGACGGCCATGATCAGCTGCACGATGCGTTCCTCGTGCTGCCGCTGCTCTTGCTGCCACAGCCTCTCCCGCGCCGCTTGCTGTTGCTCCCGCAGTTGTTCGCGCACATCCTGGCGCTCCTCACTAGCCTGGTCACGAGCATCCTGGCGCTCCTCGCGAGCCTGCTCGCGAGCATCCTGGTGCTGCTCCCGCCTCTCCTCAAACTCGCGGTTTACGTTGATGCGGTTTTCTTCCCGCTCGTTCACGATGGTGGCCGACGCTGCCTGTGCACCAACGAATTGCGTGAGTATGGCGTCCAGGACCCGTTCCGTCTTGCCCACCGCCTTTCCTTTCTTTCTGCGCAAACCTGTAATATACAAAAAGCGAATATACAGAATAAACTTTTGCCGTTAACCCCGATCATTCGCCTCAAGTAAATCGCATCAACTAAATCGCTTAACCCTTTCCGACTTTGGTACGGGATAGTCAGTATTAAAATGAAAAGCCATTGTGAGTTCAGAACGTGATTTTCCCTACACTGGTTTAATTGTAACACAGCAGTTAAAATAGTGAGACTGCACATGTATGTACCGTCCTACATGTTGGTTTCTTTGTTGTTGTATGTCCTAGCAACATCTAAGGTCATATCGGGACAGGTAGCGATTTTTGAACATCATAATAAAATATACATAGCTGGATAGGAAATTATTCCAGCTTTCACAAAATGTATAATGTATTGGGTCTTTATCTTATTCCCATGACTTAGGTTAAATTTGGGTCACCTTGGAGATGAAATATTAATGTTCCCTGAGATAAATAGTTCACCTAGGCATAGTTTTGATCCCAACAATTTAAGTAACAAATGGTTATTGTACATTTAGCCCAGCCGTAACTTACAATGGCAAGATACTGTTTGATTAAACGCCTTCACGTTGCCAGGTGATTAGCCTGTACTAAAAGTGACGATGAAATATTCTTGTACACCCGCATCTTATAAAAATAAGGTGTACACCATGGGTTGGTCGTAATGCGTAGCATTACGTTTGATGCGAGGAGAGGAAGAGACCCTCCCCCGCCCCCCCTGTCGCGCAGCATTCGCGCCTCACCCGACCCCTGCTGCTCACCCTCCCCCGCCCTCCCCCGGGCCGGCAGCTTTCACACTCACCTGCTGTCGCCTGCCCCCCCCCCCCTCTTCCCTTATAAGGCCGCCCGCCGGCCTCCCTCAGGCACTCGCCCTCCTGCCGCCGTCCAGCTCTCTGCCCTCTTTTCCTCCACCCACCCACCCAACTTTCCCTTTCTACCCTCCTCCCTCAGAGGCGGAGGGCTCCTCGGCCCCCCCTCTACCAGAACTCTGACATTGCTCCTTATGAGCCCCTCCTGTATTTATCTCTGCTCCTCATGAGCCCCTCACTGCATTGCTCCTCCCGAGCCTGTTTATTTGCTCCTCATGAGCCCTTCCTTGCTTTTTTCCTCCTCAGCCTGCTTATTACCTTCCTCTGTATGCTCTGTTTGAGGCGTTAATAAACGCCTTTTCTTTCCACCCCCGCCTTGCCTTCTTCCTTTTCGCGCATCAAGGTTTTATGTCTGTTACTACAGCATGGGCGTCGAAACTGTTACACATGTTACGCACACCATATCAGGTGTTTAATAACACTATAATTGGTTATGTTATGTGAACTGAGGTACATGTTGGTTTTTGTAGTTCACCATGAACACATGTGACAAAATACTTTGTACATTTTATGTACTAGAAATATCCTTACCGGGCTGGGCTGCTTGGGTAGGTGGGGTGGCTTGGGTGGGCTCTGTGGCTGGTGCAGTCTGTTGGGTTGCCTCCACATTCGAGAGAGCTGACGCCTGACTCGCGAGGTCGACCTCCACGTCGACGAGGATGGAGTTGTCAACTTCCTCCTCCGCGCCAACCACCAGCACTTGTGTGTCGTCTGGATAAGAAAGTAGCAATTATATTGTATGCTGTAAGATGGGATGTTAGTTCAAATATCCATGAAACATAATTTGGGGATAATGTTTGGCTGAAATAGTTCAATTTATGCCAATAGAGAGCGTAATGTGTAGCATGTAAAAGGCCTGTATAGAGGGCCGGCTTAAGCCACCTAACGTAGTTCGATTCGTATAGTTCAACTCACATTCGGGGTGTAAACGCGACGCTGAGGCGGATTAGGGCTCACTCGAATGATAATAATCGGTTTATAGAAACCAGTTGTGGAGCTATTTTATATGAACACCTTTATGAAAGTACGTTTATAAATGATAGTGTAAACGCCACCGCTGTAATTGACGCGCAAATTTCTATATCACACTGCTAGCTGTGGACACAATTCTTTTCAACATCTATTTTTAGGGTTTGACTGGCCAGGAGAAAATTTGATCGTTGCAAACTAATACAATGATTATGTTCGGCACACTATAATCGTGAGTCGCCTCATCTAGTTCGCCTCACCTAGTTCGCTTCATGTAAAACAACTCTCGAGGTAGTATGGTTGAAGCTTATTAACCAGTTGATACTATACAATATAATTTGGGACCCGTTGTCGCTCACTTTCCCAATATCAAATGCATCCTGTGGGCGTTGACTTATTAACACCTATGAGTAAAGCAAAGTTACAATGGTAAAAGACGCTTGCCCCTACCTCTATCCATGTTGAGAGCGAACGTGTCGGAGTAGGCGACGGGATCTGTGGTGGGTCTGGTGCCGAGGATATCATCCATCTGCGTAAAGTAGCGGAACGTTTGCCGGTCCCTCCCACTGCAGCTGCAAACAAATGGTACATTTGAGTTAAGTTATATCACTTATAAACAATAATTGTGCACGTATGTACAAACTTTACTTTGCGCTTTATATTCCACCGTTTGAAAACCATGTTGCTATGAATAAAGGCCTTCACCTGCAAATGTAAATCCTACTACATATGATTTATGTTTTTGATTGTGTTTGATCCATCCACCGTATCAATAATCGCCACATACTTCGTCTTATTAGGGCGTTATCAGGTCGTTAGAACATTTTTTAGATTGTATTGGCCCCGCCCCCTAGCAATAATCGATACATACTCATCTTATCAGGGCATTATCAGGACGTTGGAGATTTTTTAGAGATTGTATTGCCCCCGCCCCCTAGCATGAATCGATACATACTCGTCTTATCAGGGCGTTATCAGGTCGTTGGAAAATTGTATAGATTGTATTGGCACCGCCCCCTAGCAATAATCGCTACCTACTCGTCTTATCAGGGCCTTTTCAGGCCCTTATCAAAAGTTGGACGAAGTAGCAGTTCAGTATACTGTATTCCCACGTTAGCACACATTTTTTTTCTCACAAAAAACAGGGGGGTGGGGGGGGGGAGAGAATGGAGTCTTTACTATTTGGCCCTCAAAATGTATTTAAGGAATGACAAAGTCGTCGACAGCACGGGAAGTTAGTTTTCGTAACAAACCAAAGGTACTTACTTGTTATTGTCCTTATCCTTTTTGTATGATTGTGTGAGGCTCTTAATCTTGGTGCGGCACGCCGTCGCATTCCTCTCACCCCGCTGATCCCCGGAGAGGCGTGCCAGTCAGATCGCAATCCGCCGATAGATAGCGATATTACGGCCAGACTGGTCCAAATCGCGCTGAATCGTGTCCTCTGACCACAGGGTTATGAGAGACAGGACCTCATGGTGCTCCCAATTGTCCTTGCGCTTGGGAGGGTGGGCGGCGGCGTAGCTGGACGACATCGTTGTTTACTTTCTGGGCTGTGATTTCTTAGGTCGGTGTTGCTTGTTCGAGTTCTCGTAACCTTATGGCAAGTTACCGGAAGCCAACAAATAAATCCACTGACCGCGCATGCGTGTGACGTCATAAGTCGCTTCACACAATTCGGTTACGTCCACACGGCCACAAATTATCCCCATCACAGGAATCGATTCACGTAAACTACCTCGCTTAGGTGGTTTACATTAACCGCATCACGTGAATCGGATCAGCCCTAATCCGCCTCAGACGTGCGTTCACACGAGAAATGTGAGGCGAACTAGGCAAGTCGCTTTCTATGAATCGATTTACATTGCCCGTGTGAACACGGCTTATGTGTACCAAGCGATTAGTTTGCCTCTATTATCGCCCAGCATGAAACGTGTTTACTGGGAATTGCCAAATGAACGCTCTCAGTTTACATGGTCGTGTTCACCGGTGTGGCGTACTCAGATGTGTCCCGTGCTCAGCCGTGTCCATCGCTTCTGCGCATGCGCAGATTTATTATTGTTTTTGTATCTCTATTTCCTACTGCAGGAATTCACCACACTTTTATTTATCTTTTCTTGGCTGGGGGGAGGGGTCTAGAATTAGCCTACTTAGGCCACGGTTGTAGTGAACATCCAAATAAGTCTTAGTGAAGTGTCTTAGCTGACAGCTTGAATGTGGATGGATTTTGACGCATGGGCTCATAATTCCGAATTGTGGTTGATCCGGCGGGAAGCTCGAGACACCCCCTACCAGGCTTCCCGGAACCTCCCTCCTTCCCGCCCTTTCCCCTAACCTGCATTCGGGCCTCATATCCTCACGCCAATGGATTTAGATTTAAACTCTACGGCTCCGTCTCCACCCACGTCACCCACGTTAAAAAGCGGCATCGCAGTTAAAAGGTCACCCACGTTAAACAGCAACATGCAGCGAACCCGTAGGGCTGCAGCTCCGAGAGGCCGTCCCACCAAGCGTGCCCCAAAGAAACGAACCCCCACGCCCCCGGTTGACCTGAGCATCTCGTCCGACTCACAAGATGGCGGCGCTTCTCCGAGACAGGCCGTCCCTCAGGCCCGGCCCCCGTCCCCGACTCGCCAGTCTAAGCGGGTGCGGAAGCCCACCTTGAAGGCGAGACAGGCCGACGGCCTAGCCAAGATGCAACTCACCATTAACGCCATGGAGGAGCGCTGGATCCTTATGGAGAGGGAGGCACAGGAGGGAGGCGGCCGAGCAGCGGGAACAGCTCGCGGCCCAGTCCAAGGTGCTCGCGGAAGCCACCGCCGCGCTCACTGCCGCCACTGCTGGCGCACGCCGCCCGGAGACCCAGCCCCCTGCGGCCACCGCGGCCGCCCCTGCGGCGGCACGCCGCCGGACCCCCTCGGCCTCCCCCTCCATGCCTCGGCCGGCGGCGACCGGGCGGCTCCGGACCAGCCGGGCGCGATCACACTCCCCCGCATCGCCGTCGATCGCCTATGGCGGCCGCGCCAGGACCCGCACCATCTCATACCCCGCCGTCGGAGTCGACCAGAGCCCGCTCAGCCCATGGTCCTCGCCATCACCCACGCCGCCGCGACACCGACCCCGGCGCCGCGACGCTCCTCACGTAGCCGGGCGACACGCCGCACGCCGCCGACAACACGACACCGATGACTACGGTCGCGGGGCGCGATCAACGGCAGAGGAGGCAGTGCGCCTCATCGTAGCGGCGGCCGACGGGAAGGCTCACACACGGAAGAAAGGTATTTCCACGAAATATTTATTCCCCTACGATCTGGTTGAACGGGGGGATGAAGGGAGGGCGATAAAAAAGGGCGAAGCGACCCGGGAGGAGTATGCGCTGGGATTGAAGCGCCTCGAGTGCCAGCTCGGCTTCCCCGAGAGCAGACTCGACGCCCTCTCCGCCCATCAGGAGATGGTAGCGCAGGACAATTGTGCTCTGGCATGGCCAGTGGTGAGGCGCTATTCTGAAGAGATCTTCACACGTATAGCGGATGGAAGGCTCCCGCACGGATGGAGAGATGCGGCCGCACTAAACGCAGTCAGGATCGAAATAATAGCGATGGCGGGCCACGCCGCGCCCGCCCCCGCCCCCGCCCCCGAGAGCCAGCAGGCCGGGAAGCCACACAAAGCCGGCGCCGACAACCGCGAGCACTACGATAGGGCGGTGCTGGGCGCGCCCTGCCAGGCCTGGAACAAAGAGCCGGCTTCCTGTACCAAAGCCGCGAAGGGAGCCTCGCACGGGGTGGGCTCCCAGAAGCTCGTGCACGTCTGCGGCTACTGCGCGAATGTGCGCCGGATAGTTACTGGCCACCCCGAGACGAGTTGCTACTCGAAGAAAGCCCGGGAGCGCCCCGGGAAGATGTCACACCGAGGGAACACCCCGTACTAACGAAGTAAACATACGATCAGACACTGGCGGCCACGCCACCCCGAACCAACACCGGGTCGGAAGCCCTTGCCACGCCGCACACCGGCCGTCACACGACAGCTTCGCGGGGTTCCGCCCTGGCAGCTGCTCCACCCCGTCGGCCCCGGACCCCGCCGAGGCTTGTGGGATCTGCGACGTGACCCGCGGCGCCCCCGCCTCCGGCGCGAGCACCAACGAGCCAGTCGAGGAGGTAATAGACACTGCCTTCCAGCACTCCCTCCCGGCGGCCCCCGCCTGCGGCCCCTCCCCCGTCGAGTACAGGGCCACCCTCGACTCCTTCTGGCCCGTGCTGTCGGGTGAGGGTTGGGCCGCCTACCCCGCCTATGCTGCGGCCTACGCCGCCGCCCGCGCCTCGGGACTTGCGAATTATTTGGCCGCCCGAGTCCCGGTCCCCTCGGAACTGAACATTCCTAATTGGCGTCGCATGCTTCGAGACCACGACGATGTCCTCCTCGCCGACCACCTGCAGTTCGGGTTCCCGGCCAACTACACTGCGGCCGGCCCCCCGTCCCCCACCTACAAGAACCACCGCGAGGACCCCAGCTTCGCCCACCACGTGACTGAGTACGCGGCGGAGGAGCTCCGACGAGGCGCCCTCCTCGGGCCCTTCGCGGTTCCCCCCTTCATCCCCTGGGCGCAGTGCAGCCCCATAATGACGCGGCCCAAGTCCACCACCGGGAAGCGGCGGGTCATCGTCGACCTGTCGTTCCCCCCGGGCCGCAGCGTGAACTCTGGCATCCCGAGGCGGGAATACCTCGGGCGCCCGCACGCTTACAGACTTCCATCCGCGGCCGACCTCGGCTGGCGCATCGTCGTCGAGGGTCGGGGCGCCTTCTGCTGGTCGGCCGACGTCTCCCGTGCCTACCGCCAGCTCCGAGCCGACCCCCTTTCCGCGCCCCTCTTCGGCATCACAGTCGACGGCCGCGCCTACCTCGACATAGCCCTGCCCTTCGGCTGCAGGACCTCGGGCGCGGCGTGCGTCAGGGTCACTGCCACGGTGGCGTGGATCGTGGGCCGCCACGGTTTCTTCACGGCGGTCTACGTCGATGACTTCGTCGGGTGCGAGGCCTCCGACCTCGACGCGATGCGGGCGTTCGACACCCTCCGGGAGGTCTGCGCCGCCCTTGGGCTCGAGCTCGCCCCCGACAAGTGCTGCCCCCCAACCATCCGCCTCACCAGGTTGGGCATCGAATTCGACTCGGAGGCCATGGTCCTCCGCATACCGGATGACAAGATGAACGACGTCATCGAGGAGTGCGAGCGCTGGCTCGTCCACCCCACGCTCACCAGGAAGGCCCTCCAGAGGCTCGTCGGCCGCCTCGCGCACGTCAGTACGTGCATAGTCGCGGGTCGGAAGTTCATGGGTCGAATCCTCTGGAGGCTCCGCGCGGCACCTGCCGCCGGTGCCGCGGGCGTCGACCCAGAGCTCAGGAAGGACGTCCGCTGGTTCCGGGACTTCGCGGCGGCTGGGAACGGCGTCTGCCTCCTTCCCCCAGCCGTCCGCCCCCGCTGGGTCGTCGAGTGCGACTCCTGCCTCACCGGCGGAGGCGCATTCTCTGCAAACGCTTGCTTCTCCGAGGCCTACGACCAGGAGATGAAGACGGCCTACCCCTCCATCCACGAGCTGGAGGCCGTGAACCTCGTCCTCGCGGTCCGGGCCCTCGGGCCCGACGCCCCGGGCGGGTACCGGATCGTCATCAACACTGACAACGCCGCATCCGCGAGCGCCCTCGAGTCCGGCCGCGCCGTCGACCCCACCCTCGGCGCGTGCGCCCGCGAGCTCTGGCTGCTCGCGGCGCTCGGCTCCTTCGACATCACCATCCACCACAAGCCCGGCGTCGACCTGGTCCTCGCGGACGCACTCAGCCGCGCGCACTACTCCCGGGAAGCCCTAGACATAGTCCGCAGGGAATGCCGTAGCAGGGGGATCCGTAGATTGCGTGTACGGCACTCGCCGGATATGTTCACACATGACCTTTAATCGTTGCAGAATACGGCGCGCGCGCCCACGAGCACCTCATGACGCTCCACCGCGCCGCCCTCGCACTCGGAACCTGGCGCAACCGTGATCGACACGCCAGGCGCTACCTGCAGTTCGCCGTCGAGCGGGGAGTCGACCACCTGGCCCCCGCCCCCTACGACGTTGGGCAGTTCATCGCCCACCTGCACCGCCTCCTGCCGTCCCCGGCCTCCGTCGCCAACGCCCTCTCGGGGGCGCGCTCCTGGGTCCGGGAGGCGGGGGGCGACTTCACCCCCTTCGACGCCCCCTTCGCGTCCCGGTTGAAGCGCGGCGGCGAACGCCTCTTCGCGGCTCCTACCCGCCACGCACCGCCCATCACCCCCGAGATGCTACCCCTCATCTACAGACACATGCGCGCCCAGGGGCACCTCGGGGTTGCCCCTTGGGCAGCAATCATCATCGCCTACTTCAGCTTCCTGAGGCAGTCGAACATCCTCTCCCCCTCCCACGCCCCGTGGGGGGGGCCTCACACCTTGCGCAGGGATGACGTCCAGCCGGTTCCCGAGGGCTTGCGCCTCCGGGTCACCTCCTCCAAGACCATCCGCTCCCCGGCGCAGGCCGTCTCGATCTTTGCGCCTGCCCTCGCCGGATCGCCGCTCTGCCCAGCCCGTGCTTGGCGGCGCGCCGTCGACTTGGTGCCTGCTTCCGGGGCCGCCCCGGCTTTCCTCGCCCGCGCCAGCATCCCCCTCACGCCTCGGGACGTCACCCCCCTCCTCCGCGCCGCCTTGGGCGCGGCCCTCGTGCCCCACGCCGAGGAATTCACCCTGCACGGCCTCCGCCGAGGCGCCGCGCAGGCCTGCGCGTCGAGGGGCGTGGACCTCTCCGCCATCATGGCCCAGGGCACCTGGGAGTCCGACGCGGTGCACGCGTACGTGCCCCGCCAGGTGACCTCGGTCGCCCCGAGAGCCTTGGCCTTGTGTTTTGGGTCGGCTCCCGGGCCTACCTCCTCCCAGATCCTTCCGGGCCCCTCTGCGGACGTGGACGAGGTCGACTGACCTGCCCAAGAACATTTGCATGCCCTCTACTACCCCGTTGCCTCATACTGATTGTGTACCTGTTTTGCTGAATAAACCCCTCCCTTTACTCCCACTTCCGTCTCGGGCTTCCTCTGTCCGGATCGGCTCATAATTCCGAATTGTGGTTGATCCGGCGGGAAGCTCGAGACGCCCCCTACCAGGCTTCCCGGAACCTCCCTCCTTCCCGCCCTTTCCCCTGACCTGCATTCGGGCCTCATATCCTCACGCCAATGGATTTACCACACCCACCCACCCTCTTGTTGTAGGCCACTGCGTGGGGGTCGGCTCCCGGGCCTACCTCCTCCCAGATCCTTCCGGGCCCCTCTGCGGACGTGGATGAGGTCGACTGACCTGCCCAAGAACATTTGCATGCCCTCTACTACCCCGTTGCTTCATACTGATTGTGTACCTGTTTTGCTGAATAAACCCCTCCCTTTACTCCCACTTCCGTCTCGGGCTTCCTCTGTCCGGATCCGCAGACGATACTGTTAGATTCTGATGCATGCGCAGAAGCGATGGACACGGCTGAGCACGGGACACATCTGAGTATGCCACACCGGTGTCGCAGTTTCAGTTCTCAACCAGACTCAGTTCTCAACAGCGCTTCTGCGCATGCGTCAAAATCTAAAAGCGTCGTCTGCGCATTGTCAATGATCGTGAGCAATCTTCATACAGAAAAAGTGAAATATCTCTAAAACCAAACCACCTAGAAACAAATGACTTTGTACACATATAGAAAACATGTTTACCAACAAGATTATATTAAATTGATATGCTTAGGGTTGTGGATTTCTAGTTGAGAACTGAAACTGCGACACCGGCAAATTCAAGTTTTTATTTGTTGTTGTTTTGGGTCGCGAGCAATCTTCGTACAGAAAAAGTGAAATATCTCTAGAACCACACTACATAGAAACAAATCGCTTGGTACACATATAGAAAACATGTTTACCAAAAAGATTATATTAAATTTATGACACTGACACTTAGTGACAGTATTAGGCAGCGATCGGCAAAGGTTTGAATCGGGCTGATGTTGACACATGCGCAGACGATGCTTTGACGCATGCTTTGATGCTTTGATGCATGCGCTGTTGAAAACTGAGTCTGGTTGAGAACTGAAACTGCGACACCGCCACGGCAGTAAGTGGGAAGTTCACCATATTCACGAGGACTGTATGCACGCAGCATTAGTATCAGTTCAGAGATTCGCCCCGTACTTCCTACTTGCAGTTCAGTGTCAGTGTCAGTGAGCGATCTCTATCCCGGATCCTGACCGCCTTATTTGCACATACTTCCATAGGACGTTCGTCAACTTAGTGATATGTATGTAGTAGAGAGTCTCAAGCATTTCTCCATTTCAATTTACCACACGGCATCCTTGTTCGTCTGCCAAGCTTCTATACCCGGAGATTCCCCTCTAATGTGTGAATGACGTCACATATGAGATTTTCGGGTTTCCCCTATTAGGCTGGTTCCCAGTGATTCCCCGCTTCCGCCAAGTGGTGTCTGTTACAAGCGTCACAGGCACTTCCGGTGTGAACATAAGCCGTGTTCACACGGTCAAAATCTAAAGCGATTCAGCCAAGGCGAATACTAGGAATCGATTTAGCCGCCCGTTCACACGGGCAGTACTTGGGCCGGAAATCGATATCTGCGCATGAGCAAGTCGATACTAACCAGCGCCAGTTTGGGTTCGTTGACGTCGCCACGAGAGAGTGTGGGTTCGACCTAGATATGTATGGACTGAATCTTATTGGTTTGGAACGGTCAAAACTTCTGCTGGGCAGTGAAACCCTAAAAATAAATGATGAACAAAATATCTGTGCACCTCTAGCAGGTTCATCAATCAATCAATAGTTCCGTCCTCTAGTCGAGGGTTGGATGCAATGGTTCTCCACTTGCCCGATGGTGTGCTGTTCTGATAGACTGAATAATTCAAGCCTGTCCACTGTGAAATATTTGTAAACCAGCAGGTTCATAGACCAAATTATATAATATGCGCTTTTGATCGACCAGAAAGTCAACAAACTAAGCTCTCGACTGCGCATGCGTGTGACATCCTTAATCTGCCTCAGTGCGTCCACACGGGCAAAATAAATAGGTTCACAGAAATCGACTCACGTAATCGACCTCCACAAGTGGTTTCCAGTATCTGGATAACAGGAATCGATTCAGCCCTAATCCGACTCAGCCGCCCGTTCACACACAAAATGTGCGTCGAACTAGGCAAGTCGATTTCTGCGAATCGATTTACATTGCCCGTGTGAACACGGCTAAAGACGGTCGGCAGCGCAGCTTTGGTATTTTCATCATAAGCCGTGTTCACACGGGCAATGTAAATCGATTCGTAGAAAGCGACTTGCCTAGTTCGCCTCACATTTCTCATGTGAACGGACGTCTGAGGCGGATTAGGGCTGAATCGATTCACGTGATGCGGATCCTGTAAACCACCTATCGAGGTAGTTTACGTGAGGCGATTTCTGTGAATCGATTTATTTTGCCCGTGTGGACGCAACTGAGGCGGATTAAGCACCTCACACGCATGCGCAGTCGACCTTAGTTTGTTGACTTTCCGGTCGATCAAAAGCGCATATTATATAATTTAGTCTTTAGAAACCGCTAGCTGGGCAAATATATTTTTTTCATCATTTATTTTAATGTTTTCACTGCCCAGCAGAAGTTTTGACCGTTCCAAACCAATACGGTTCAGTCCATACATATCTAGGTCGAACCCACATTCTCTAGTGCCGACATCGACAAACCCAAACTGGCGCTGGTTAGTATCGACTTGCTCATGCGCAGATTTCGATTTCCGGCCCAAGTACTGCCCGTGTGAACGGGCCGCTAATTCGCCTCACCTGATTCGATTTGTCTGATTCGCCTCACATTTTGCCCGTGTGAACACGGCTCAAGTCTTTGTTTATACGGAATTCTGCACCCATGCCAACTACTTAATTAGTAAATACACTATTACCCCCCCCCCCCCAAAAAACACATGCACTCACAACCAATAACTAGTGCCGTAGTGGGTTTGCTGATTTTTGAACATATAGAGGGGGTGTAATGACTTCACGAGGCAACTTTCGGTGGCCATATTGGATTACATACAGAAGGCTTGCACCTCTCTACATTGTGCTCATTTACTTATTTGTTGGTTTATTTGTCACTGTTTTGAGCAGTTTGGCCTCAGAAGTTGTTGTTAAAGTGGTGAAAGTAAACGCATTGTCATTGGATGTAGACTGTCCAGAACACAAGGAAAATGTTGTTATTGCATCAGCATACATTCACAACAGGGCTAGGCAAGTGTGATCGTAATCCAAGATTGATGACCTCTGATCACTGAGCGATGACGTCATGTGCACTCCCTCTATTCACACCAATCGCAACTATGTCATGAGATGATGAGTGTAAAAGTTACTTGACAATCAGTGACTGAGAGGGCATATTCGATTAATCAACTCAGGTCACCCAAGCCACTTTTTGGTGCATGCGCACATCCTACAGACTTGGGTTGAATGAACTAACGCTCTTCTCCATGCTAGGGGTGGGAAAAATTGTGGCTTAATCTAAACTTAAAAAAACAAAAAAACTGATATAACTACAGCAAAATAGGATTTAAAGTATTTTATGATTGCATAGTTTAGTTATATTTCGATTTCATTAATCTGGGTTATTACCCAAAAAAGAACATGTAGGACCGGTACTGGTAGCTGTTATCCTACAGGACAGTACCAGTGCAAATGTGATGTCATCATTCCTAAGCCGTGTTCACACGGGCGATGTAAATCGATTCGTAGAAATCGACTTGTATAGTTCAGGTTACATTTCCCGTGTGAACGGGCGTCTGACGTGGATTAAGGCTGATTCGATTCCTGTGATCTAGATAATGTAAACCACCTCTCGAGGTAGTTTACGTGAGTCGATTTCTGTGAATCGATTTATTTTACCCGTGTGGACGCACTGAGGCGGATTAAGGAAGTGACACGCATGCGCAGTCGAGACCTTAGTTTGTTGACTTTCCGGTCGATCAAAAGCGCATATTATATAATTTTTCATCATTTATTTTAATGTTTTCACTGCCCAGCAGAAGTTTTGACCGTTCCAAACCAATACGATTCAGTACATACATATCTAGGTCGAACCCACTCTCTCGTGGCGACATCGACTAACCAAAAAATGGCGCTGGTCAGACTGGACTTGCTCATGCACAGATATCGATTTCCGGCCCAAGTACTGCCCGTGTGAACGGGTGCCTAAATCGATTCATATGATTCACCTTGTCTAAATCGCTTTACATTTTCCCCGTGTGAACACGGCTCTAGCCACCCCCAGCCAAGACATGGGTTACTGGGGTCAGGACTTTTTGCACACTGCACATGTTTTTGTTGACTCCACTCGCGGTGTTCGATTTGAAATTCTAGCAACTCGGGTGACCCGGGTCATGATAATCGAATACGGCCAGACTGAGTGACAGAACCACTGCCGGCAGGAGTAACTATTCATAACCATGTTACCATGACAGTGACCTCTAGTCCTATTTGGGAGGTCACCGGTATGGTTACGTGAAATTCTGGCCTTTTAATGAAGATTAAACGCTAAAAGTAGGTACTCCAAAGTCGGCGCATACGGTGTCCGCAGCGCAAAATTTGACTCATTTTAACTGTTTTAAAAAGCCTTGAATCTCCAGTAATTCTGCTTGGTTTGAAATACAAATTATATCAAATTAAAGCTTGTTCTTTTGCCTCTTAGGGTGTCTGATGTTTAATCATCATTATGAAAGAAATCACAGTCAATGGACACTTGTTGGCGGGTACCGTCAGCAGCTCTGAGCATGCTTGCCGATTTTGTTTTCATCCAGTCTGAGCTACTCCCTTCCCTAATCTTGATGGCTTGGTGAGTACATTGACCTGAGCTAAAAATAACTACCAATAAAAGATAGAGAAGAATCTAGGCTTCATTACCATATCAATCATGAGTGTTTCTGAGTGGGAAATTTGATTGAATTGAAGGAGTGAAAACATTAAGACATTAATCCTCATTGAAAATTGATCAGGATCGTTTTGAAAATTATATCATCAGAAAGCTTAAGTCTTCCTCTACCTAACCAGAACAATATTTGGTTGAGATTTATATCATGCGCCTCAAGCTTGGTCTGAGAAGTGACTGCTGCAAGAATTTGGCTATTGTCAGCTCGCGATGCTTAAGTGAATGTTGTCTTTCTTTCTCTCTCTCATCAGTTAGAAAATGATGTCATCATGTAGAGCTTTTAATTCTGGTTATTTTGGTATAAAGAGTGCAGTGATCGGACAATTAGAATTGGAGTTATGCTATTTTTCTTAATTTTATTGTCAGCTCGCGATGCCTAAAATTGAATATTGTCTTTCTTTCTCTGATCAGTTAGAAAATTATGTCATCATGTAGAGCTTTTGATTCTGGTTATTTTGGTATAAAGATTGCTGTGATAGGACAATTATAATGGGAGTTATGCTATTTTTCTATATTTTACTGAATTTATTATTGGTGGTTGCTGGAAATTAAGGAATTTAGCAAGTTTGACATGAAATTTCAGAAAGAATACTAACAGTGATGGTCTGTAAAAAAATTGAGCTTCTTATTTGTACTATAGAGAATGAGATTCTTTAATATTGGACAGATGATATGCAAAATAGCTTCCAGGTGGGACCCTACAATCCAAGATTTGGCTAATTTGGAAATGTGCACAAATCGGGGCAAAGAAATCAATCTTTAAACACTCATAACTTTGCAGCTATTCAATCGATCTAAATGATTTTTATATCATTGAGATCCAATTTAAAAGATCTGTACAGATATATAAGATGTAATACTGACCTGTTGAAAATAGAAATCACTTTGGAGTAACGCTAAAAGTTTCATTTAAATAATCATAATATTGCGAGAGATGTAAATTCCAGAGAATAAGGTGACCATAATTGGACAAGAACTGGCAAACAAAAAACGGGTCCAATTCTCACCTCCCCAGGTTAAGGTTGAAAGATCAAGAAAAACGCCGGAGAACTGGGTGACCCAAGGCGTGGCTTTGTTGCATATGTATGTCGGTGATATATGCACGTTGTAAGTCTAACTCACATATGGGTTATTCTGTGATACTGGGCACTAAAGTGTGACATGGAAACCAATAGTGAAAATCTTCCAAGTAGTAGCAAAGAACATTAAAAATAATAGCCATTTGGTCCCATGAATTCATGACATGACCTTAGATGTTGCTAGGACGTAAAACAACAGTTTAACCAGTTCTGACAGGCGCTTCTGACTCGTTCTGCCCGCTCCTAACCGGTTCTGACCGGTTCTAGCTTGTTCTGACTGCTTCTAACCAGTTCTGACCAATTTTTACTGGTTCTGACCAGTTCCAGCCGGTTCTAACTGGTACCGACTGGTTCTGACCCCTTCTAACTGGTTCCTACCGGTTCTAACTGGTTCCGACCAGTTCTAACTGGTTCTGATCAGTTCTAACCGCTTCTGATTAATTCTAACCAGTACCAGTTCTTACTGGTTCTACCCAGTTCTGATGGGTTCTAACCAGTTCTAGCCACTTCTGAAATTGTTCTCACTACAGCTTGCGACCAAAAGCTGGTGACCTTGCAACCAAAGCAACAACAAAAAAGTCTGAAAAACAATGGTCGGTGATCGGACACTGACCTGTTGTATGCATTGAAAATGGTCAGCGACCTCCACGTGACCATTTTGGTCGCAAGGAGGTTTTTGGTACAACATCTGTAACTTGCGACCAAAATAGCCGCCCGGTGTCGCAGTTTGAGTGCCCTGCCAGTTTGAGCGCCCTTCTGTTGCTTCTGCGCATGCGCGGATAGAGACAACATTAAAACCACCCTAACTATCACAGTAATTTGTGATTTTTGGTGCTTTGAAAGCAAATTTCTCTTGACTCTATTAAATAGTTCAGATCTTTCTCTACAATTTCACATTCAGCTTTTTTTTTATCAGCCCATTGGAAGTTCTTGAATTTATTTTGCAAAAATAGTTTTTGAGGCCATGATCTGTTTTTTTTTGTTTTTTTTGTTGAAGATTTATACTGCCTATCATGGATAAGCCTGAATAGGCTTGTTTTCACCATTAGACAGTTTGTCGATAGAAAGCCCGAGCCTACACTTTTACCGACCCAAGGGATTTTTAACCTCCCACACCACATAGACATGGTATGAGAGCAACTGGCCTTTGATGTCGCTGTAAGTTATACACAGCGGTGGAAATCCAAATTGGCAGAGATGGGGGCACGGGGAATCGAACCACTGACCTTCAGATTAGGAGTCCGACCTAGAAAAAAGTCAGACACTCTAACCACTCTGCCACAGAGAACACTGGCACTGACACTCAGAATATCCCAACTTTCACTATTATCTGTTTTTAATACTTTCAGAGTAAATTGCTCTTAGGTTTCATTAAATACTTCAGATCTTCCTCTTCAATTGTGCATTAAGATATTTTTAATTGATCCAATGAAAGCTTTTAAATCTATTTTACAAATAAAGTATACAACCACTGGCAGGGCGCTCAAACTGTGACAGCGGAGGTCGCCTACAGGGCCTTTTTGGTGGTCGCAAGTGTAGTGTGACTGGGGCATAAGTCGATTTGATAACATTCAGTGGCTGGCATCTTCTTCTTTTTTTTTTTACATCTTCTCCCCTTTCAGCAACTCTACTTCAGAATAGATAAACACTGGATGCTGGAACCAGGATCTCCACCTTACAATTACCCTTGATTCATAGTCGTACCAGAACAATTTTTGCTCTGATAAATTTATATACATTGTTGTCATTGACCCCCCTACTGTGGGTAGGGGTGAATAGTTTATCTACTCCCGATCCTGTACAATTTCAGCTGTTGATCTGGTCTAACGCTCGACGTAACCGTATCGGTGGGGTAGGGGTTATAACTGAAGTCATGACTGACACTGATACGTAAGGCTGGGCTGGTTCCACAAACAGGGTCAGAAATTAAGTGCCATATAACCGTATCGCCCTAACCTTGGAAATTACGGTAGCAGACGCCACCTAGGCATTATCGTTTTACAATTAAAGTTGCATAGTTAGATTTAAGCATCACGTTAAAATGATCAAGACACTCATCTAGATCCATCAGTTTAACACACACAAAGTCAAACAAGATTTGATTGATTACAGTTAAACGAAAAGAATTGTTTCTTACCAGAAAAAAACGTTTTGGTAGATGTATGGTGTCGATATGCATATTTTAACGTTCGCACAAAATTATATAACCATATCTTGGATACATTTTGTGGGATAGATTAAATACATGTAGTATTGCTGACATAATTAATTACAAAGAGTTAACAATAACTATTTGACGTACTACCCCACAAAAAGAAGGCAAAATAATTAACAATGTAACAAAAGTAACCAAAAATGTGGTAGGCCCTACACAGTTTCTGAGAATGACCCATTTATTTAAACAAAAATGTCATAAACTCAAAACCATCGGAATACACAACTTTAATTCGCGCATTTGGCTGCATTCTTCGTAGATCTCGAGTCATCCACCTCAATTTTTCGCACAGATACCGTAGGTCTGACTCCCTGAGCCTCAACTCTGAATGATCTGGTTTGTTGTTGGAGTTTTACATCCTGGCAACATCTAAGGTCATAACCGGACGGGTACCGACTTGTGACAGTGTGCACTCATGGTGACTTTATACTGCTGCCCCACTGGGAGACCAGGCCACTAGCACCATGACCTGATGTCCCAGTCAGTCACATTATCTTGTCACTGAGCCAACCAGTCCTGCCCTATCGTAATAATGCTGAGCGCCAGGCTAGGAAATGACAGTTATAAATTTGTAAGTCATCGGTTTGACTCGACCAGGGTTCGAACCCGTGGTTTCGAATCCAATGATCTACCAAAACGGGAAATATGAAATTAAAAAAGTAAAGCTTGTTTTATTTAATAACGCCTCTAGAGTACATGGATTTTTATCATCGGCCATTGAATGTCAAACATATGGTCATTCTGACATTTCTTTGGAGAAAACCGGTTACTGCCTAATAGGCTACTCTTTCCGATAAGCAGCAAGGGGTCTCTTATATGTACTTTCCCCACAGACAGGACAGCACATACCACAGCCTTTGATGAACTAGTTGTGGACCACTGGTTGGAATGGAAAATAGGCCAAACTGCAAATGGATCCACTGGGAGGGATTGATCCGATGACTGACAGTTTCACAGGTGGACACTCTATCCCCTGAGCTACGTCCATCTCCAAAATGGATGACGGACGCTCAACTCATTCGGTCATCCCTTCTGGTACACACAATGGTAGGAAACCGGGTAAACCCCATCCCACCCACACACTGACCAGGTGCCGGTTTCAGGGTTAAAGAAATAAGCACAAGAACCAGGTGACCCATGCAGTGGCTTACTCACACATGATATATCAATGATGCACAAACTATTTCTTATATATATTACAATACCTCTTTAAAAAAATTAAAACTAAACAGAAATAACCAGGTGTGATGGCCGAATGAGTTCAGCGTTTGCTTCCCATTCTGGTAGGTTATAGTATTTGAACCCTGGGCAAGGAGCAGTGGAATGAGGAAGATAAATTGACCACGATTGAAATTTCCCCTGCTTGATCACCTGTGCCCACACGAAAATATATATATGCAAAATCTCTTTGTAAAAGAAAAAAGTCAATTTTTTGTTGAAGTCAACGAGTTACTTAAAGTTGCATAGTCCGATGGTTTTGAGTTTCTGCCATTTTTCTGAGATAAATATATTTAATTGGTTGTTATAACCTACCTTACTTTAGTTTGAAGTAACTTTTGAGATATTTGAAGTGCAAACATCCTAAATTGATTTTGGCAAGCATGCCAAAGCTCTAACACCATAGGCTTATGCAATAATAGGTTTTGTTAAATAGACTCAGTATGCCCTTCTATGTGGTAACAAATGCTTAATAAGTGCACCAATATCTAAGTTAGATATGTTGAATAAAATCTAGGTGAGTGTTTTTGTTTTGAAAATTTGATGCTTCATCGGACTATGCAGCTTTAAGTGCTGCAATTTCTTTCTTTCTTTAACTCAAACCAGAATTCACCATGCCTTAGACCTTACCCCCCCTCCCCCCCGCCCGAAAAAAATAGGCCCTGCACTTCTTAGAATATCACTTAACGATCTTGTCATTTATTTCATCAAGTTCTTCAAAGTAGTTGGCCTCATTGTGATTTTTGTTTTTTATATGTTAATTTGTCACATTGTTTAGTTCACACCACTTATTAATATCAAATAAAACCGGACGCAGTGGCCGGATCTGTAGAGCGCAGGGTTCTCGTGCGGAATGTCGGAAGTTTGAATCCCAGCAGAGTCAGGCCAATGGCTTATAAAATTGATACTTGTCGCTACCTAGCCTGGCACTTGCCCTTAATAAGGATAGGGCATTGTCATAGCACAGTATCAGGATAATGTGACTGTGGGATATATTGGGTCATGGTGCTGGCGGCCCGATTTCCCAGTGGGGCAGCACTATGAGTGTGCACGGTCACAAGTCAGTACCCATCCTGATATGACTTTATGTGTTGCTAGGACATAAACCAACAAACAAACAAATATCATAGACAAGATCACGGTTCCGAGTGCACATGTGCTGAAAACGGCATTGGCAGCAAAGCAAAGGCGTACAGCCATTGAGTTTGCTGATACGTGTAGGGCAAAACTTCCATTTTATTCAAAATTAATAGAAATACATAACAATTTGGCACAAACATGGACGGAAGGATGCAATATGATAATATAATGAATATGTTTAAGACACAACTCTCCATAATTAAGCATTTTGAGCTAAGAAACATAGTTCCGATCGTAATTGGTATGATCGAAAGGACAATGCATCCATTGTTTGGTTATTAATTAACAGCTGCCCATTGCCGAATGGAGAGATGTTTGGCAGTAGCCAGTTACATGGTTACGGATTCATCCCCTGGGTCTCTTTTAAGATTCCCCATATTTCGATTCTCGTTAAGGCGTACCTCCGAGTCCTATAGTATTTTCTTCAACTTGTTTGCAAAGAAAGCTACAGGTGGGAGAAGGTGATAGGTACTTAGATTGTGGGAGGGTACTGCTACACTGGTCAAGAAACGGCCAACGAGGAGGGCGGTTCGGAACCAACTTCAGCTTCCAAGCCAGAGGAAGGGGCCAGAGGCAGTCATTTGGCTGGAACAATGGGAACAGGCCCTTCAAGAGGGAGTTCAACACTCAGAAGCTGTTCCCCCACCAAGGGAACAAATAGAAGTGGCGACTCAAACAATAGCAAACGAAACAGTCATCATCATGCTGTCGGTTGCGATGCAACAAAGACTGCTTTCATTACTTGACTACCACTCTCCATTTAGCTCTCAGCTGTGAGAGTTGCGTCCATGAGTCGGTCTTAATGTCTCTCAGCTTCAAGTTTCTCTTGATGGTATCCTTGAACCAGTGACGAGGGCGCCCTCTCTTTCGGTAACCAGAAGACAGTTGAGAATAGAGGATCTGCTTTTGGTAGCCTGTCTGATGATATCCTCATGAGGTGTCCAGTCCACCGGAGATTCTTTTTGACCAGAAGATCTTCCATAGAGGGCAGCCCGTCCGTTCGAGTATTTCCTTATTTGTCACTTTGTCCTTCCAGGTTAAAGTGACAAAGTGACATACCTTTCAAGCCGGTAACCTCAATAACTATCTTTCGGAATGGAATAAAGTTACAGATAGGTTAGATATCCTTAGCCTAGCAGAAGGTGTAAGGATTCTGTTAATAGAAGAACCTATTCAAAATAGAATACCATTTCCATATCGCTTTCACGATTCAGAACGTTAAACAATCAAGTCTTAAAGTTTTGCGAAAAGGGCATTATAAATCCAGCACTACACGTGGCTGGCAAATTTATCTCGAATATCTTGTTAAGACCCAAACCAAATGGGGATGTTAGACTAATTTTAGACCTGACTTTATTTAACAAATTTGTAGAATACAAACATTTAAAAATGTTTTCATTAGAAACAGTGAGAGACTTAGTCACACAAGGAGCTTGGGTAGCCAGTGTTAACCTTAGGGATGCATATTACACAAGTGCCCATCTATAAACATGATCGAAAGTATTTAAGATTCTGTTGGAATGGAGAACTTTATGAGTTCATGTGTATGCCAAATGGACTGGCGCGCTGTCCACGCATTTTCACAAGGTTACTCAAACCAATTTTTTCGCGAATGGCTCTGAAAGGACATATCATGTTCCCATACATTGACAATTCATTTATTGTCGCGCAAACACAACAACAATGCCAAGCAGCAGTAGATAAATTATGTAAAACGTTTACAAAGCTAGGTTTCTACATACATGGGACTAAATCAGTACTGATGCCAAAAAAACAAGTTCAAATTTCTGGGTTTCTTTATTGATACCATAAAAATGACAATTTCATTAACAGAACAAAAAGTAGATAAATTTATAACAACAGCAAACCAATTATTACAATTGAACAAACCAAAAATACGACAAGTGGCAGTCTTGATACGAATAATGATAGGCTACGTGCCAGCTATCTTATATGGCCAGGCTCATATAAAATCCTTAGAGATAGATAGAAACTTGGCACTGGCTTGCGCAAAAGGAAACTTTGAGCGGCCCATGACAATTTCACCAGAAGGCCAAAACGATATAAATTGGTGGCTTTCACACATAAACAACTCACTCAACCCGCTTAGGATGGGAGAGCCTAACACCACTGTCACAACAGACGCTTCCTTGGAAGGCTGGGGGGCCCATTGAGACCAACAGGCAACAGGTGGCTGATGGATGGAAGATGAAATCTTCGACCACATTAATGTACTAGAGCTTAGAGCCATTTACCTAGGACTCCGAGGTCTGGTGCACATTCCTGAAAATCATGTAAGAGTTCTAACATATAACACAACAGCTATCTCTTACATCCGTAATATGGGAGGGTCTCGCTCCAACCCATGCAACAACTTGTCAAAACTTATTTGGGATTGGGCAGAGAGACACGAAATATGGCTAATAGTAGCACATATTCCAGGCAGCCAAATCACTTTGGCTGACAGGAAAAGCCAACACTTCCATGACCATTTAGAATGGTCACTGAACCACAGCATTTTTGACATGATTTGTTACAAATGGGTCAAGCCAGACATTGATCTCTTTGCATCAGGCAACAACAAAAAGTGACAAAAATATGTGTCGTGGCATCCAGAGCCAGAAGCCTGGAGAGTAGATGCATTTTCATTAATTTGGAATAATAAATTCTATTACATATTCCCCCCATTCAGCTTTATCAGCAGAGTGGCCAGGAAGATCAAGATGGATCACACCCATGCAGTACGAATAGTACCAGCATGGCAAACACAACCATGGTTAGCGGCAATAACATTAGCAGCAAACGACTTGATGAGCTTCCCAAGGGAAAGGAACAACCTTCAACATCAAGGACCATTAACAGTCCACCGAGACGTGTCAACAACACCCCTTTTGGCATTCCTTTTCTAAGAAAACATTTGGAACAATTTAGATTAGAGAAAATACCAAAAGAAAGACTAATATCACAATCCTGGAGAAAAGGAACAGTTAAATTATACACAAGTTATTTAAGGAAATGGAGCCTTCATTGCCTTCTCAAAGGAGTCAACCAGATGGGATGGCCAAATGAGTTAGAGCATCCGTCTCTCGTGCTGGTAGATCTTGGGGTCGTGGGTTCGAACCCTGGTCGAGTCAAACCAATGACTTAAAAATTGATACTTGTTGCTTCCTAGCCAGGCGCTCGGCATTATTATGACAGGGCAAGGACTGGTGTGCTCAGTGTCAGGATAATGTGACTGAGTGGGATACCAAGTCATGGTGCCCATGGCCTGGTTTCCCAGTGGGACAGCACTATAAAGTCGCCATGAGTGCACACTGTCACAAGTCGGTACCCGTCCTGATATGACCTTAGATGTTGCTAGGATGTAAAACAACAACAAACAAACATCAAAGGAGTCAAACAGTTAAAACCTACAATAGTTCAAGTGTTACGATTTCTAAGAATATTAGAAGATGAAGGACTAGGATTCGGTGCTATTAACACAGCGAGATGTGCCCTTTCCATGATTTCACTAGATGGACTAGAAATAGTTATGGAAGAAGCTACATTTGATTTACAGACATTACTTAAATCGAATCGTACAGGCGACCCACTGTCCACTGTCAGGTGACCCACTGTAAACGGATATGTGTAGTTTTGGCCAGTAAGGCTTATATATCCAAGTCACGCGGAATCAGAAATTCCAGACAACTACGAATCAGCTTTATATGACCACATAAAGCTATCCTGAGCGACACTCTCACAAGGTGGACTATCAAGGTGCTTAAACAAGCAGGAGTCAACACTGGACGCTATGCGTCCCACTCAACGCGTGGAGCCATGGTCTCCAAGGCAAGGCAATTGGCCCACCATTCCGAATTGTGGTTGATCCGGCGGGGGAAGCCCGAGACGCCCCCTCCTAAACCCCCCCCCCCTTCCTCCCTTGACCTGCATTCGGGTTCCAGTGAGGATACAAGCTGGTTCTTTAATAAGCGCACCCGTCTCCACCCACGTACTTCTGGATCTATCTATAGAATCGCAGGAGAGTTAAAGTTAAAAGGCAACCACGTAAAAAAGTAACATGCAGCGAGCACGACGAGCCACGACCCAGAGAGGTAGGCCCGCGAAGCGATCGACGCGGAGACCGCCAACTTCACTACGAGCTGACCGGAGCATCTCGGATGGCTCCCAAGATGGCGGCGCTGCAAGGCGGCCCCCCCATGCCGCCCACCCCGCCGGCGAGGCAGTCCGCCCGCCCCAAAAGGCCCTCAGCGAAGGCGAAGCAGGCGGACGGCCTAGTCCGGATGCAAGCGTCGATCGACGCAATCGAAAAGAAATGGACCGAGTTGGAGCAGCACGCGTCGACTCAGAGACAAGAGCTGGCAGCACAAAGGCAGGAAATGGCGGCGCACTCTCGGGTGCTCGCGGAAGCCACAGCCGCCCTCACCGCGGCCACCACGAAGGCGAGCCGGGAGGCAGATGCCCCGTCACCTCCTCGTGCCCGCCCCTCCCCACGCCGCCACAGGACTGACTCGACCCCAAGCATCCGCCATAGCAGGCCCCGGACCCTCTCCACGGCTTCTCCGAGCCCCGCCCCAGTGACTAGACGAGAGCGGGCCCTCGCTCCGGGACGGGACGGCCGGTACAGGAGCCCGGCGAGCGACTGGTCCTCGCCCTCCTCGCCCCGGCGCCCCCGCAGACGGCAGCACCGCGACGGCGGGCCAGCCCGCCGCCCCCGCCTCCCCGACTACCGACAACACGACCAGGACGCGTACGGAAGGGGCGCCCGGTCATCGGCCGAGGAGGCGGTGCGCCTCATAGTCGCGGCGGCGGACGGAAAGGCGACCAGCAGGAAGAAAGGTATTTCCTCAAAATATATCTTTCCTTACGATCTCGTAGAGAGGGGGGATGAGGGAAAAACAATCAAAAAGGGGGAGGCGACCCGGGAGGAGTATACCCTGGGCCTGAAGCGCCTCCAATATCAACGCGCCTTCCCGGCATCGGCCCTGGAAGCCCTGTCACGCCACCAGGAGATGGTGGCCCAGGACAACTGCTCGCTGCCGTGGGCGGTGGTACGCCGATATTCCGAGGAGATCTTCACCAGAATCGCCGACGGCCGCCTCCCGGATGGCTGGCGGGACTCGGCGGCGATCAATGCCGCGAGGGTGGAGATAATAGCCATGGCGAGCCACCTCACCTCCGCCCCGGCTGTCTTCGGCGATCCCCAGCCGGGAAAAACCCACCAACAGAAGCCCGGACAAGACGCCCGTACCCAATACGATCGCGCCGGTGTGGGTACCCCCTGCCAGGCTTGGAACAAGGATCCCCAGACCTGTGACAAGGCAGCTAAGGGCGAATCCCACGGGACCGGCTCACAAAAACTCGCGCACATCTGTGGATACTGTGCTTACGCCCGGAAGATAGTGACGAACCATTCCGAGGCCTCATGCTATTCTAAGAAGGCAAGGGACAAGACCGGTAGGCGTCCCCAATCGGATTTTTAGACCCCCGGCGGGCACCCACGCCTCCGCGATCCCGCCGGAGCACTGTACATGACCCCACCGCCTGTCCCCGGACTGACCGCTTTGTTGATATTCTACTGAAGCCACTCGGCTTCCCTCCCGGGCTCCCCCGCGCCGCCCGGCCCCTGGGGCGCCCCCGGAATGACGTCACGGACCGCGGCGGCTGCCCCGGTTTCCCCGGCCTCGGGGCTCCCCCGGGAACTCCCTCTGACGTCACCGCTGCCGCTGGTGACCGGCCCGGCCGCCCACCCAGCCAGCCCGCGGGCCCGCCGGTACCGGCCCGCCCCCGCCCGGGGGTTTCCCCCACGGGTGACGTCACGGGCCGCGCTGGTGCCGGTCGGCTCGGCGTGAGGGGGGATGCCCGCCGGGACACGCCGGCGCAGACACGCCCCCGCGGGCCAGGAGCCCACGCTGCTCCCTCCCCACACACCCCCGGCTAGAGCTCCTTTACGGATTGCGCCCACGCCGCCCAGATCACCTCGACACCGACCACGACAAACCCGGCCGCGTGTGGCATCTGTGACGTGACCGAGGCGGGCCACCGCCCCTCCCCCCCCCGGGGCGGCGGATCGGAGCGAGCCGGTGGGACAGGTGCTCGACCACGCCCTCCAGCAATCCTGGGCCCCCGCGGCCGCCTGCGGCCCCACGCCAGCCGAATACAAACAGACTCTCGACGGCTTCTGGCCCGTCCTCTCGGGGGAGGGCTGGGCTAGGTACCCGGGCTATGCGGCAGCCTACGCCGCCGCCCGGGCCTCGGGCCTCCCGAATTTTTTGGCCGCCCGAGTCCCGGTCGAATCCGACTTGAACATTGTAGCATGGCGCGAGATGCTCACCCGACACCCGGACACCACCCTGGCGGATCACCTGGAATTCGGCTTCCTGGCAAACTACACCGCGCCGGGGCCGCCTACGCCCACATTCCATAACCATCGCGAAGATCCGGCCTACGCCCACCATGTCACGGCCTACGCGGAGGAGGAGCTCCGGCTGGGAGCCCTCCTGGGACCCTTCGAGGTCCCCCCGTTCTCCCCATGGACTCAATGCAGCCCGATCATGACACGTCCCAAGTCGACCCCCGGTAAGCGCCGGATAATAGTCGACCTCTCCTTCCCTCCGGGTCGGAGTGTGAACTCGGGCATACGCCGGAAGGAGTACCTAGGCCGCCCCCATCACTACTCCCTCCCTTCCGTCTCAGACATCGGCAGGCAGATGACGCTCCGGGGCCGGGGGGCGTTCTGCTGGTCAGCGGACGTCTCCCGGGCCTACAGGCAGCTGAGGGCCGACCCCCTCTCCGCCCCCTTGTTCGGCATCACGGTCGACGACAACCTGTACCTCTACATAGCCCTCCCCTTCGGCTGCCGGACCTCGGGGGCGGCATGCGTCCGCGTCACCGGGGCCGTCTCCTGGATCCTCCAGGAGCGGGGGTTCTTCAGCCTCGTCTATGTTGACGATTTCGTGGGCTGCGAGACCTCTTACCTCGACGCCATGCGCGCCTTCGACGCGCTGCGAGACATCTGTGCCGATCTCGGTCTGGCTCTCGCCCCCGAGAAGTGCTGCCCACCCGTGCGTCTGGTCTGGCTCGGGATCCACCTCGACACGGAGGCCATGGTGCTACGCATCCCGGAGGGCAAGCTCGACGAGGTCCTCAGTGATTGCGAGCGCTGGATGGCCCGCCCCACCCTAACGCGGAAGGCCCTCCAGCAGCTCGTGGGACGTCTGGCCCACGTCAGCACATGCATCCCGTCGGCCCGGAAGTTCATGGGCAGGATTCTCGCAAGCGTACGCGCATCCCCCAATCGCCGGACAGGCGGACGTCGACCCCGACCTCCGGCTCGACGTGCAGTGGTTTCGCGATTACGCGAGGAGGGGGAACGGCGTCTGGCTCCTGCCGCCCCCCTCCGCCCCCCGGTGGGTCATCGAGTGTGACTCCTGCCTCACCGGGGGTGGGGCTTTCTCCCGCGACTTCTGCTATTCCGAGGCCTACACCGACGACATGATGGCCGCCTTCCCTACGATCCATGAGCTGGAGGCGGTCAACCTCGTCATGGCCGTCAAGACCCTTGGCCCCCCCGCCCCCGGCGGTTATGAGGTCCTCATCAACACGGACAAGGCCGCCTCGGCCCTCGCCCTCGAGTCAGGCCGCGCCTCGGACCCGACCCTCGGCGCGTGCGCCCGAGAGCTCTGGATGGTCGCGGCCCTGGGCTCCTACACGATAGTCGTGCGCCACAAGCCAGGCGTCGAGTTGATCCTGGCGGACGCACTCAGCCGGGCCCACTCCTCCCGGGCCGCCTTACAGATTGTGCGAGATTACTGTCGAGATCTGGGTCTGGGTCGAATAAGGGTAGCGCACTCCGCGGAGTTGCTTTCTAACCACTTGTAACTCTCTCTCCAGACTACGACCCGCGGGACTACGATCATCTGATGACCCTGCACGCGGCGGCCCTCGCCCCCGGGACTTGGAAGAACCGATCCCGGCACGCGAGGCGCTACCTCGAATTCATGCTGGAGCGGGGCGCCGATCACCTCCGCCCCCTCCCATACGACGTGGGGCAGTTCATCGCCCACCTCCACCGCGAGCTGCCCTCCCCCGCCTCAGTGGCCAATGTGATCTCGGGCGCACGCGCCTGGCTCCGGGAGGCGGGGGGCGACCCCGCCCCCTTTGACGCCCCCTTTGTGGCCCGCGTCCGCCGGGGCGGAGAGAGGCTCTTCGCCGCCCCGGTCAGGAGGGCCCTCGCCATCACTCCTGCCATGTTACCCATCATACACACCCACATGAGGTCTCTCGGCCACCTCGGGGTCGCCCCCTGGGCCGCGGTCGTCCTCGCCTATTTCACATTCCTGAGGCAATCTAACCTGCTATCGCCCTCCCACGCCCCCTGGGGCGGTCGTCACACCCTCCGCCGCGACGATGTTTGGCTCGTCCCCGGGGGCCTCAGGGTGCTGGTGGCCTCCTCGAAGACCATACGCTCCGCCGCCCAGGCGGTCTCCCTGTTCGTGCCCGCCCTCCCCGGATCACCCCTGTGTCCGGTCCGGGCCTGGGACCGGGCGGTCGCCCTCGTCCCGGCTGCCGGAGATGCACCGGCCTTCATGGCCCGCCACAACACGCCCCTAACCCCCAATGACATCACGCCCCTGCTCCGGGCCGCCCTCGAGGCGGTTGGGGTCCCGGACGCCTCAAGATACACTCTCCATGGCCTGCGCCGGGGCGCGGCCCAGGCCTGCGCTTCCAGGGGCGTGGACCTTTCGGCCATAATGGCCCAGGGGACCTGGGAGTCTGACGCCGTCCACGCCTACGTCCCCAGGCAGGTGACGGCGGTCGCTCCGAGAGCCTTAGCCTTGTGTTTTGGGTCGGCTCCCGGGCCTACCCCCTCAGGCTCCCAGGCCCCCTTTACACCGTCATCGGACATTGACCACGTTGACTAACCATTGCTCGACTCAGATGCTTGAACATTCTTGTAACACCTTCCCTCAAAAATAAAACCTTTCCTTCCTCCCACACACATCTCGGTCTTCCTCTGTCCGAATCGGCCCACCATTCCGAATTGTGGTTGATCCGGCGGGGGAAGCCCGAGACGCCCCCTCCTAAACCCCCCCCCCTTCCTCCCTTGACCTGCATTCGGGTTCCAGTGAGGATACAAGCTGGTTCTTCCACGCCCACCCACCCTCTTTTTTATGACTCCACTGCGTGGGGGTCGGCTCCCGGGCCTACCCCCTCAGGCTCCCAGGCCCCCTTTACACCGTCATCGGACATTGACCAGGTTGACTAACCATTGCTCGACTCAGATACTTGAAGACTCTTGTAACACCTTCCCTCAGAAATAAAAACCCTTCCTTTCCTCCCACGCACGTCTCGGTCTTCCTCTGTCCGAATCAGGAATCTCAGTCAAGATAATTCTGGCACACGCTGGGTGGAAGATGGCTAGATCGTTTCCAAAACATTACAACAAACGACTGGAAAAGTCAAGCGGTGTGGCGACACGCCTACTTACCAACTAGAAACAGGTTAGAACAAACATTACATTTATGTACTCATATATATACATAATATTGTTACAACATAAAAGGATAACAAATTAGATTATGTAAAATTCTCCCTGGGCTACGAGCAGCCAGAGGCATAGTACCAAGGTAAAATAGTATAGCTATACGAATCTTACTTGGGTACAGATGATGGATAACTGGTGTTTTCCCAAGGTACTAGCCTCGGATAGTCATAGGTCAGGGCCCTACCCACCCACCCTACCCACCCACCCTACCCACCCACCCTACCACAACCATCATTTTCGCTGGAATCAAATCGAAAACACAATAAGTATCTATATAGAGTTAGATCTTTTTTTTTATCCTAAAAAGTATGTAAAAGATTGCTGCATCCAGATGTGCTTCCATATATATATTTATGGCGGGAAGGGACTTCCCACCACCCCGCTAGCTACTGTCCTGCATTATGTAAATTGTCACAACAGGCCTGCATTCGCTGACGATCGGTTGGCGACCACCTTGCGACCGGTTGGCAAGTGATCGACCATTTCAGAAGATTTTGGTTGTAAGGAGGTTGCAGCTGCTGCACTTGCAACCTCCTTGCGACCTGTGTGGTCGGCAAGTGGCGGTGAGAGGTTGGTGGCCAGTCGCCGACTGCCGTACCAGGAGGGTGCAAATTTTGGTCGCCGAGCAGTCGCAGACTCAGCCATCAACGCCCCTAAACATTCGCGACTATTCAGTGACTGCCACACCAGAAACATCAGAATTTTGGTCACCGACCAACCTCGGTAAACATCAGGGACCTGTCACCCATGCGGTCGCTTGCCGACCGTGTCTTTGATTCAATGTATCGAGTCGGTTGTAGGGCGGTCAGCGACATTTTGTTTGTAAGGCAGTCGCAAACGAACACTTGCATTGTCTGACTGGGGCATTTTGATTGCCGAACAAGCTGCGACCAGATCGGGGACCATTGCCGACTGGTCGCTGATTGATCGACCACCAGTCTTTCCACCTAATATAACTGAATTGCAATCGAACGCAAATTGGTCACAAACCAGTCGCAAATCAGTCCTCGACCAATCGCCAACCCGTCTTCACACCTTGTGGAGAAGTCACTGATTAGTCGCGTGACCAATCACTAATCGTTTGGCGACTGATCAGCAATCAGTCGCCAACCTTTTTTGTCCCCACATTCTTTTTTCTTTTTGCTTTTGGTTGCCGACAAAAACGTTTTTTGGTGGTCGCAAGTGATCGCAAGCGGACGCAGGCATAGTGTGACTGGGGTATTATTAAACCAGCAACAACACGCCCATCTAAAAGTGGGCCCGTCTGATCAACGTTAAAAGATTCTGCTATTAATATGCAGCAGAATACAGATTATTATGGTAAGAAGGGCCACGAGGGGCCAGCGGCTACTAGATGTTGGCTCGGTAGAGCTTTCGTCATTTTTTGTAGTATTTGATCACTGTCATGCAGTTGTTTATCGGGTGGGTTATACATCTCATGGCCCTTCTTACCATAATAATCTCTATTCTGCTGCATGTTAATAGCAGAATCTTTTATTATTGTGGTAAGTGGCCACGAGGGCCAGCCGCTACCTTTGTATTGCTACTGCGTGCCTGTGATCAATTGTTTTTGTTAACAATAAACAATTCTTAACCATATGCCTCTGGTTTAGGGGTTTTATTTCCACAACAACTTTTCTCGCCCACACTCGCAGGTGTGTTCCACTACGTTTCCCTTACATGACTACCTTGGTTGCTCTATAGGTACTACTCGGTACTACCCCAGTCTTTCACCTTATTGGTAGCTGGTTTTCTAGGCTTGTTCCCATATACTTGGGATCAAGTCTGTTACCCTCGTAGTGTCTGTTACTGGTTTGTTATATAATCTTTGAAAAGTTCCTTCCCCCGATCAGCCTGCCGATTGTAGATGGTAGCCAGGGGGACTTGGTGTCTTGCTGCCACGCTCGTTGTAGTGTGTCTACAGGTGTAGGGCGTGTACTGCGTCATGTCCACACCTGCCTCTGCCAGTGTCGTTTTGACGTATCTGGTCAGAGTGTCCTATGAGGCCTGGATGTGGGTTTTTCTGGTCGTTGCGAACACTGCTGGCCCTGCGTCCTCCAAGTCATTTCGGACCAGGTACGCTTATTCTCGCCCAGCTGTTCCCCAGGTCTATGGCTACCAATCTACCCAGTAGTGTTGCAAGCAGTTTAATCATTAAATTCTCTTTATGTAGCACCTCTCTGATGAATACTTTTAACTCATCCCCCGTTTTTACTGGTACGTGTACTTTTAATGTCACATAGCCCCGCTGGTTCGATTACCTGCTGATCCATCATCTCCCTTATCTTCCCTTTTAGCAGCTCGTTCTCCCCTTTTTTGTATGAGGTAGGGGTCATGGTCTGCCTCGGCAGGTTTTCCAGTACAATTTTGATACCTTTCACCATGTTTCTGACCCAGTTGTTGTCAGTTATGCTCTCCCACTCCCCTGCTTTTTCAGTCACCCCACAATGTTGTGAATGTTTGTGCATTTTTACTCACGTTTGAGGTATTTACTGGTGGCTGTGGCAGCCTGGTCTCCCAGTGAGGCAGCACTATAAAGTCGCCATGAGTGCACACTGTCATAAGTCGGTACCCGTCCTGATATGACCTTAGATGTTGCTAGGATTTAAAACAACAACAAAGAACCAAACAAAACCAACTTGGCCACCATTTCTTTTGTTTGCAGCGGCTTGCCCGTCTTGATCCCATCCAGGATGTGGGCAATGGGTCTAGCAGCGAACTGTACTCCCCACTGCACGTCTGCCAGTGCGGCGCCATTGTCTTTTACCCTTTGTTGTAGAGTCTGCTCTATTTCTGAGTTAAGCCTGGTCTTATGAAGTGCCTCTACATTTGCCGCTCTGGGAAGTGTCGCATACACCTCCATCGTCTCTGTCTTGGTCATGGGGTTCGACCAGAGCGAGTTAATCAGCCAGGTGGTGCTAGCCGCCAGGTTATCCCCTTCTGCGTCGCTTTCTCGACCGGGATGAATTATTCCAGGTAAGAGCCTGACTGCTCCGTCGCCTGTGTACCGGGTGCTCCGACCGGTGGTGCGGCCGCTGTGGCCGTGGCCGGTACGCTGGATTCTACCATCACTGGTGACGGGTTGTTGTCCTGCCTGGCCCCCAGTGACCTGTTTGCCTCTGCCAGCACTCTCCTGATGGCGTTGATGAGTGTCCTGGGGTGATGGGGTTTTCGGGTGAGGTGTAGGCCGGTGGCTCGTCCCTCTCCCATCCCCATGCTGCCCTGGGTGGTGAGGTGAAGGCCGATGGTCTCGGCTACCTGACCTGTGGTGGCGGTGGGGGCGCCCCCGTCTCCAGCGGTGACGGCCCTGTGGCCAGTTAATGGAATAGCCTGCCCGCCGTTCCCTGATCTCGGCCTCCAGCTCTAACTTTCTGCCCTCCAGCCTTTCCAGCTCTGCAATCGATGATGCCACGTAGTCGGGGCCCCTCCATTGGTCCCCGCAGGCTGGGTCCAGCGGCAGGCTGAATGTCTGGCCCAGGGGCCATATGCATGGAGCGGTGTTAGTGAGGCAAAACTGGGGCCGTATGCATGAAGCGGTGTTAGCGGCGTGTGGTGTTATACCTCTAACTCCGGGTACCTAACTCCGGTTATCGGCGTCATAGAGAACTATGTCAAGCCGTATGCATGGGGGCTTAAACGGTGGGTGTTAGCTAAACATGAATGTATTTATAGATTTGGGAAATCCCTCTGCGTTTGTAGCCATATATTAGGCTCAAATATATTAAATGCTATCATATTTAACAGAATTACATACGCAATAAGTGAACTTTTATCAATTTAACCCTAAATTCGAACCCTCCTTAAGGCTACCGCCGCATTGGCGGCGATATTAATAGTTATATTTTCGAATCGACGAACGTAATGTAAACAAATCGCCGCCGCCGCCGCATCGACCTCCCTTTCCATACTGGCGGCGGCGGCGATTTCAAGACTGTACGTTCGTCGATTCGAAAATATTACTATTAATATCGCCGCCAATACGGCGGTAGCCTTAAGGAGGGTTCGAATTTAGGGTTAAATTGATAAAAGTTCACTTATTGCGTATGTAATTCTGTTAAATATGATAGCATTGAGTAGATTTGGGTTCCATCCGGACACTAACCTAACACTAACACCGCTGTAAACCTGCTATGAGCAGTGTTAGAATTTCCGAGTTTAAACGCTCGGTGTTAGGCCTAACACTGCTCCATGCATACCAACTTTTCTGTGCTAAACCAGAAATCCCGCCATAAACGCGTTTTGGGTCGGTAACACCGCTCCATGCATACGGGCCCAGGTCTGCTACCACCATGTGCAAGCCCCTATGAAGCTCTCCCAGTGGTGGTGTGTAGGTTGGGGAGGTTGCGCCGAGCACCAGCCTTTTGGTGTCCTGTTTACTGGTGACCATCATGCTTGGTGACGGGGGCGGCTTCCCTGACCCCCCCCACGGCTACCTCCACTCGTCTCTGGTCGGCGTGCTGGCTCTGGACCCGTCCTCGGACCCGTCGTCCATATCAGCTTCCGAGCCTCGGTCGGATTCATTGGGCAGCGGTATGTATAGTGTGCCCAGTTGGGACGTGATTCTCTGTTGGTCGGCCACCTCAATAAAGCCAGCGAGTAGGCTGTCAGGCTGGGGAAGTTCCATGCCGTCCCTGGCCGAGTCGTTCGGGGAGGGAGTCCGCAAGATGTAGTGAGCGATGACATGAGCAGGATTGTCTACTGTTCAGTGCTCACTTAGGTAATAGACCTCCAGCCAACATAACTGCTCTGGCATTTTCGGCCCAGTTATAGGCTGCATACTCATTAGCTGGCCACTCGGGTCATTTACCCCCCCCCCCCCTCCATGACCTCGAGGTCACGGGACGCGCTGCCCGGAGCACTCGGTCAACCCGGGACACGTGTCCCCTCAGTAACCAGGGGGCCATGGCTGGGGGGCGGGGGGCGGGACCGAGTGTGTCCCAGAGAGCACAGCAGTGGGTAACAGGCAAGCCTGTCTTGGTCTAGATTTGACAGGAGCCCGCAGGCCTCGCCTCAGCGGAGCACCCTCACGAGTGGATACTTACCGGTCGTGCGCCAGCTGGTGCCCGATAGAGGCCCGAGGGGTCCCGGCTCCAAGGCCAGACGGGGCCCTCCTCCGCCTCACTGCCCGCCAGGTTGCGGGAGCTCCTCCTATAGACGTCTTGCTCTCTCTCGAGCTTATCTAAAACTGACGAAAGCTCTACCGAGGCGACATCGAGTAGCGGCTGGCCCTCTTGGCCATTTACCACAATAATACAACACGACAGGGGGTTGTAGGTACATTGCGTCACAGTGAAGGTGGGTGCGTGGGCGTTGACGCAGATCGCATTAAGCGTATATATATATATTTTACCTCGGTAAACAGCCTCAGGCTAGCCTCAGGCTAGGGAGAGGTAAGCACGTCCGGTACCAGCAATTAGCATATACAACTCACGACTGGATAACGTGTCGTTGGGTTGCTCCGGCAAAATTAGTCTACATACAAGCAAATACGCAGTAAGTATAATAAAAACTGTGGTTAGCTTAATTATGATGCATTAGAGCATCATTATGGAAAGTTTAGACTTTCGTTGGTCCAATTTGGACGAGTTATTTGGTTATAAACAACCAAGGATAGAACACTCGAGTGGGTTTCTCGAAGGAACCAAACCGGTCATTAGCGGTTATGTCAACACCCGGGTCACCGTGTGACTATGGGTAGAGATGTGGGTTTCGCCCTATCTCATGTGGAAATTCTCTCGTACTCTAATAGAGAGTAATGTTGGAGATGCTCCTGGGTTTCTTTTATAGACTCCCCTAGACAAAACTTTTTCAGGCGTTTCTCCGAGTTTCGTAGCATTTTCTCCAACTTGTTGACGTAGTAGTCACAGGTGGGAGAAGTGTGCGGAACAGAGGGATGGGCGGGCCGATACACTGGTCCCGACCCCGCGTAAGGTTTGGGCTTGACCCACAACCCACGCACAAATTTAGCTTATTACGCCTGTGTTATAACGGTATAAACACGTTCTTTAACACCAATAGATGTCCAAATGAGTTTGAAACAACCATATTGTGACATATATATATACCGGGACTGACCAAAAATGTTTGTTTCAGTTCCCGATGGCCACGAAGCGGAGTAAGCGCGGTGCAGCAGCAGCCGAGGGGCGTGTTCCGAGTGGAGTGGACGAGGAGTACGACTCCTCACCCGTGTTGTCGGCAGGGCCGTCGACACAGCCCCGGGCGCATATCCTCTCCGACCCGGACGAGGACGCAGTGCCTGATGTGCCTGCGCCTCCAGATTGGGAGGCTCGCTTTGCAAGATTGGAAAGCCACATCTTGACTGCCAAATCGCCTGTGTCTCGGAAGCGGCGTAGGCCGAGTGTCCAAGAGGATTCATTTGAGGATTTCTTGGACACAGACTCGGCGGTGGAGCTTAAGGCTCCTCCTCCTCCTTCTCCTAAACGGAGGAAGAAGAAGAAACAGGTGATTTCTTCGGGTGATGAATTCACCAAGGAGCGGGCAGAGTCTGGTTTGCGCAAAAAGCGGAAGACTAAGTCCAAAAAGAAGAAGAGGAAGAGGAAATATTCTTCTTCTGATTCGTCCACTGAGTCTACTTCTACGGAATCAGACTCAGACACCATATATGAAGGTGTCTATGCGGACATTGGCACTAAAGTGGCTAAGAAGGTGGAGAAGCCAAAGGCTAAGCGGGTTAAAACCACTACGCTTATGCGCGAGACCGTGAATGGTCATTTCCGCACGTTCAAACCGGCGGAGGTTATCTCCAAGTTAGGAGATGAGTTAACAGGCATAAAGGGTGTTCCCAACTCCATCATTAAAGAAATGGATCGGGATGTCAATATGACGGATGACCGTAAGAAGTTTGAGGATGTGTTGCACACAGTGCATAAGGCAGTGTTGGCTACCCTAACAGCTATTGTTCCTGTGGCTAATAGGATGCAGAGTGAAAATAAGTTCTCGTCTTTGGCTAAGACAATGGACAAAGGCATTGCAGTGTTAGCGGCGGCAGGTAATTACCTGTCGTTTCGAAGATATGAAAATGTCTTCAAGTCAGTTTGCACAGATGCTGGCAAAGAAGTGGCTCGCTCTAAGAAGGTTACCGATAATGAGGGGAAGGAGTTTACGCTCTATCTTGCTCCAGAGCCGATTAAAGGGAAACCTTTAGATAACACCAAGATGTTTGGCGGTCAACTACAATACCTCTATAAAGAGGTAGAGACTGCAGCCAAGAGTGGCAAAAACATGGATGGCAAGAAGAAACAGGAAGTTCCTCGTTTCAAAAAGTCACGAGGGGATTTTCGTCCACGACGGTTCACCAGAGGAACCAGACCGAGTTCAAACTTTGGTCAAGGGTTTCGGGGCCGGGGCGCTCGCCCAGGCTGGACCGACAACACCGCACGGCCAATAGGTCGAGGGTTCAACTCGTCGAGACCTTTCCCCAGGGGGGGGTCCAAGTAGAGGTCCAAACACAAACTTTACAAGTCCCTGCAGCCTCTAAAAACACACAAACTGTAAGCAACTTTGTGGCTGGTAATATTAGTAATCATATTTCTGAGTGGCACAAAATTACTAGTGACCAAGAAATTATAGAAATAGTTAGGGGTGTTCAAATTCCCTTTACACAAATTCCTGTACAAAGTATAATACCTTTTCCATATAACATTCAACCAGTTGAACGAGACGCACTAACTAAACAGGTACATAAATTCTTTGAGAAAGGAATTATACAAAAAGTGACACACTGTTCAGGACAGTTTATTTCAAACATTTTCTCGAGACCGAAGCCTAATGGTGATGTTCGAATGATCCTGGATTTAACAATCCTTAATAAAAGGGTGGAATATCGACATTTTAAAATGTTCTCTCTAGATACGGCACGAGATCTGATTACACCAGATGCGTGGATGGCTAGTGTTGATTTACAGGATGCATATTATACGCTTCCCATAATGGAACAATACCGAAAATTTCTTCGATTTATTTGGGATAACCAACTCTATGAGTTTACCTGCATGCCGAATGGCTTAGCTTGTGCGCCACGTTTATTTACTAAATTGCTTAAACCTGTTTTCTCGGTAATGGCGAGGAAAGGTCACATAATGTTTCCATACATAGATGATTCTTTTATTATAGCTTCAACACAAATTGGTTGTGTGAATGCAGTTTTGGATTTATGTGCATTACTCACTAAATTGGGATTTTATGTACATCAACAAAAGTCAGTGTTTAAACCAACAAAACAACTCAAATGTTTAGGGTTTATTCTGGATACACAGTCCCTTACAGTGTCGATAACAGAACAAAAACTAATTAAGTTTATGACTACAGCGACTCAGCTTATTAAGTTATCAAAGCCAAAAATTAGACAGGTTGCTGTTCTTATTGGCATAATGACATCATATGCACCTGCTGTGTTATATGGGAAGGCCCATATTAAGTCGCTAGAAATAGATAAAAATTTAGCGTTAACACGAACTAAAGGCAATTTTGAGCGAAAGATGTTTATTTCGCAAGAAGGGTTACAGGATATTGGATGGTGGATGCAACATATAGCAAGTTCACCAAATCCAATCCGCATGGCGGAACCTAATACAGTAATTACTACTGATGCTTCGTTAGAAGGTTGGGGAGCTCATCGAGATGGGGTCACAACAGGAGGTAGATGGCTTGATGATGAAAAATCAGACTATATTAATGCACTAGAATTGCGTGCTATTTATCTGGGCTTACGTAGTTTAGTAAAGATAAATAAATCACAGGTTAGAATACTAACTGATAATACTACTGCCATGGCATATATTCGTAACATGGGTGGAACCAAATCAAAGTCTTGCAATCAGTTATCTAAACTGATTTGGAACTGGGCACAGGCTCAACAAGTCTGGCTGACTGTAGCGCATATTCCAGGGTCACAAAATACACTTATACCTCGGTAAAACAACAGTTATCCATCATCTGTACCAAGGTAAGACTCGTATAACTATACTATATATATTTTACCTCGGTATACAGCCTCAGGCTAGCCTCAGGCTAGGGAGAAGGAAGCACGTGAGGTACCAGCAATTAGCATATACAACTCACGACTGGATTACGTGTCGTTGGGTTGCTCCGGCAAATTTAGTCTACATACAAGCTAATACGCAGTAAGTATCATAAAAACTGTGGTTAGCTTAATCATGATGCATTAGAGCATCATTATGGAAAGTTTAGACTTTCTTTGGTCCATTTTGGACGAGTTATTTGGTTAAAAAAAACCAAGGATAGAATTCCTTCTCGAAGGATTGAAACCGATCATTAGCGGTTCTGTCAACACCCGAGTCACCGTGTGATTATGGGTAGAGATGTGGGCTCTGCCTCGTCTCCTGTGGAAATTCTCTCGTACTCTAATAGAGAGTAATGTTGGAGATGCTCCTGGGTTTCTTTTATAGACTCCCCACAAACTTTTTCAGGCGTTTCTCCGAGTTTCGTAGCATTTTCTCCAACTTGTTGACGTGTTAGTAGTCACAGGTGGGAGAAGTGTGCGGAACAGAGGGATGGGCGGGCCGATACACTGGTCCCGACCCCGCGTAAGGTTTGGGCTTGACCCACAACCCACGCACAAATTTAGCTTATTACGCCTGTGTTATAACGGTATAAACACGTTCTCTAACACCAATAGATGTCCAAATGAGTTTGAAACAACCATATTGTGACATATATATATACCGGGACTGACCAAAAATCTTTGTTTCAGCTCCCGATGGCCACGAAGCGGAGTAAGCGCGGTGCAGCAGCAGCCGAGGGGCGTGTTCCGAGTGGAGGGGACGAGGAGTACGACTCCTCACCCGTGTTGTCGGCAGGGCCTTCGACACAGCCCGGGGCGCATATTCTCTCCGAGGAGGACATAGTGCCTGACGGCGCCGCGGCTCAAAATTGGGAGACGCGGTTTGCGGCGATGGAGAGTCATATAATGGCTCTCAAACCACCGGTGTCTCGTAAACGGCGAATGCCGAGTGTTCAAGAGGAGTCTTCTTTGGAGGATTTCTCGGAGACAGACTCAGAGATGGAGCTTAGGGCTCCTCCTCCTTCTCCTAAACGGAGGAAGAAGAAGAAACATATCGTTTCTTCTGGTGATGATTTCACCAAGGAAAGGGGGAAGACTGGACTTCGCAAAAAGCGCAAGACCAAGTCCAAGAAGAAGAAGAGGAAAGATTCTTCTTCTTCCGACTCGTCCACAGATTCCACTTCCACGGAATCGGACTCAGACACGCGATATGAAGGTGTCTATGCTGCCATTGGGGGCAAAGTGGCTAAGAAAGTGGAGAAGCCAAGGGCTAAGCGTGTGAAAACCACTACGCTTATGCGTGAGAACATTAATGGCCATTTCCGCACGTTTAAACCGGCGGAGATTATTTCCAAGTTATCAGATGAGTTAACAGGCATTAAAGGTGTTCCCAACTCCATCATTAAGGAGATGGATCGAGATGTCAATATGACGGAGGACCGTAAGAGATTTGAGGGTGTGTTGCACACAGTGCATAAGGCGGTGCTTGGTACCCTAACAGCTATTGCTCCTGTAGCAAACAGAATGCAACGAGAAAATAAGTTCTCGTCTTTGGCTAAGACGATGGACAAAGGCATTGCATTGTTGGCGGCGGCAGGTAATTACCTGTCGTATCGAAGATATGAAAATGTCTTCAAGTCGGTTTGCACAGATGCTGGCAAAGAAGTGGCTCGCTCAAAGAAGGTTACCGATAATGATGGGAAAGAGTTTACGCTCTTTCTTGCTCCAGAGCCGATTAAAGGGAAACCTTTAGATAACACGAAAATGTTTGGCGGTCAACTACAATACCTCTATAAAGAGGTAGAAACTGCAGCCAAGAGTGGCAAAAACATGGATGGTAAGAAGAAACAGGAAACTCCTCGTTTCAAAAGGTCACGAGGGGATTTTCGTCCACGGCGGTTCACCAGGGGAACCAGACCGGGCTCAAACTTCGGTCAAGCTTTTCGGGGCCGGGGCGCTCGCTCAGGCTGGACCGACAACACCGCACGGCCACTGGGCCGAGGTGTCAACTCGCCGAGACCCTTCCCCAGGGGCGGGTCCAAGTAGAGGTTGAAACACAAACGTTACAAGTCCTTCCAGCCTCTAAAACCACACAAACTGTAAGCAACTTTGTGGCTGGTAATATTAATAATCATATTTCTGAGTGGCACAAAATTACTAGTGACCAAGAAATTTTACAAATAGTTAGGGGTGTTCACATTCCCTTCACACAAATTCCGGTACAAGGCAGGATACCTTTTCCTTATAACATTGAACCGGTTGAACGAGAGGCACTAACTAAACAGGTACAAAAATTCTTTGAGAAAGGAATTATACAAAAAGTGACATACTGTTCAGGAGAGTTTATTTCAAACATCTTCTCGAGACCAAAGCCTAATGGCGAGGTTCGAATGATCCTGGATTTAACAATCCTTAATAAAATGGTTGAATATCGACATTTTAAAATGTTCTCGCTAGATACGGCACGAGATCTGATTACGCCAGATGCGTGGATGGCTAGTGTTGATTTACAAGATGCATATTATACGCTTCCCATAAGGGAAAAAGACCGGAAATTTCTTCGGTTTCTTTGGGATAACCAACTCTATGAGTTTACCTGCATGCCGAATGGTTTAGCTTGTGCCCCTCGTTTATTCACTAAACTGCTTAAACCTGTTTTCTCAGTAATGGCGCGGAAGGGTCATATAATGTTTCCATACATAGATGATTCCTTTATTATAGCATCAACACAAATTGATTGTGTGAATGCAGTTTTGGATTTATGTGCATTACTCACTAAACTGGGGTTTTATGTACATCCACAAAAGTCAGTGTTTAAACCAACAAAACAACTCAAATGTTTAGGGTTTATTCTGGATACACAGTCTCTTACAGTGTCGATAACAGAACAAAAACTAATTAAGTTTATGAATACAGCGACCCAGCTTATTAAGTTACCAAAACCTAAAATTAGACAGGTCGCAGTCCTTATTGGGATAATGATATCGTATGCACCCGCTATTCTATACGGGAAGGCCCATATTAAATCTCTAGAAATAGATAAAAATTTAGCGTTAACACGAACTAAAGGGAATTTTGAGCGAAAGATGTTTATTTCGCAAGAAGGGTTACAGGATATTGGATGGTGGATGCAACATATAGCAAGTTCACCAAATCCAATCCGCATGGCGGAACCTAATACAGTAATTACTACTGATGCTTCGTTAGAAGGTTGGGGAGCTCATCGAGATGGGGTCACAACAGGAGGTAGATGGCTTGATGATGAAAAATCAGACTATATTAATGCACTAGAATTGCGTGCTATTTATCTGGGCTTACGTAGTTTAGTAAAGATAAATAAATCACAGGTTAGAATACTAACTGATAATACTACTGCCATGGCATATATTCGTAACATGGGTGGAACCAAATCAAAGTCTTGCAATCAGTTATCTAAACTGATTTGGAACTGGGCACAGGCTCAACAAGTCTGGCTGACTGTAGCGCATATTCCAGGGTCACAAAATACACTTGCAGACCATAAAAGTAGAAATTTCCATGACCATTTAGAATGGTCTCTCTCTACACCTTTGTTTAACTTCATTTGTGAAAAATGGGGTACACCTAAAGTTGACTTGTTTGCATCACGAAATAATAACAAATTACCTTGTTATGTTTCTTGGCATCCTGAACCGGAGGCTTGGAAAGTAGATGCATTTGCTATTACCTGGGAAAATAATTATTTTTATATTTTCCCACCGTTTAGCATTATCAGCCGAGTTGTCAGGAAAATCGGTTTGGAAAGGACACATGCTATACTGGTGGTGCCCGATTGGGACACGCAACCTTGGCTGCCAGCAGTTTCACAACTGGCAAAAGAACATATACGATTCCCAAGAAAACTCGGGAATCTGACACACCACGGACCGCTAGTGGTTCACGGCGACGTGTCAACGACGCCCCTATTGGCATTCCTTTTCTAAGGAAACAGCTGCAGCAATTTGGATTGGACAAATTACTGAGAATAGGATAGTATCTGATGCCTGGAGGCCAGGAACTGTCAAAATGTACACATCCTATTTAAAGAAATGGGGTGTACATTGTTTGTTAATGAAAGTCAAGCCAACAAATCCAACAATTTCACAAGTAGCTCGTTTTCTTCGTTCTCTAGAGGATGAAGGACTATCCTTTGGGTCGATCAATGCGGCAAGATGTGCGTTATCAATCATATTACCTAGAATTGATGGCGAAACAGTTGGAAAACATTATGTTCTTTGTTATCTACTTCGTTCAATTTATCAATGGAATCCTCCAAAACCAAAGTATAGTCGGTTTTGGGATGTGTCTATAGTATTTAAGTTGTTTCAGGCTTGGCCTCACAACTCGTGGTTAGATATAAAACAATTAGGTTTTAAGGTCGCGGTCCAGTTATTATTAGTAACCGGACACAGAGGACAGACGATTGTTGCTTTATCTTTAACAGTATTAGAAATAGACAAGAAACAAGCTACGTTTGATTTAGCACAATTGCTCAAATCGAACACGTTAGGTGACCCTTTATCTACGGTTCACTTAGACTGCTTTCCGAATGATCGGAAATTATGTGTTGTGTCAGCCATACGGGCTTATATATCTAAGACAAAGGATTTACGTGCATCACAACAACTATTAGTGAGCTTTATAAAGCCACATAAGGCGATTTCACGAGACACCCTTGCCAGATGGACAATTACGGTGTTGAAATTGGCTGGAGTGGATACGGGCAAATACTCTTCCCACTCAACTAGAGGTGCCATGGTCTCCAAGGCATGGTTGCTAGGTATTTCTGTCAAAAGAATACTAGCGCATGCAGGCTGGAAGACGGCTAAGTCGTTTGCAAAACATTACAACAAACGACTAGAAAAGCCTACCGGCATTGCAAAGCGCCTGCTCGCCAACTAACAAGAATAGGTGAGAACAAAAACGTTGAATATTATATAAGAATGGATGATATTAAGGATAAAAATGAATTATGTAAAGGTCTCCCTAGCCTGAGGCTAGCCTGAGGCTGTATACCGAGGTAAAATAGTATAGTTATACAAATCTTACCTGGGTATAGATGATGGATAACTGTTGTTTTCCCGAGGTAGAAGCCTCGGGTAGACGTGGGCTAGGGCCCGCCCACCACACCCTACCACGTCTATCCCGTTGGTGTACCGTTACGGGAAAATCATAGTATCCATTGTATTGAAAGATCATTTTTATCCTGAATAAGTAGGTTAAAATTGCTGGTACCTCACATGCTTCCTTCTCCCTAGCCCACGTCTACCCGAGGCTTCTACCTCGGGAAAACAACAGTTATCCATCATCTATACCCAGGTAAGATTCGTATAACTATACTATATATATATATATATATATATATATATATATATATATATGAACTGATTCAAAGGCTGCAATTATGTGGGTATCGCGGTGGAAGCGAGGCAATATCAGAGAGAAGGGTAGTGAGAGAGAGGGGGTAGGGGAAGGGAGGGCATAGAGAGAGAATGGTGTAGTGCATGGTGTGAGAGAAAATGAATGAAGGTGATGGAGATGAGACCGGACAGATAATGAGAGGCAGAGAGCGGTGGAAGTGTGTGTGTTTGTGTTTGTGTGTGTGTTTGTGTGTGTGTGTGCGCGCGCGCATGCATGCGCGTGAAGCTGAGATTGAGAGCAGGGTAGACAAGAAACAACAGGAAGGCGTGCCCAGAATCGTAATGATCCGGGATCAGAATTAGGTCACGGCGGGAATTAGGTCATAGTGCCCCAAATAGCTTCCAGACAAGAACGTCATTCGCTGACGGCCTGCTTGCGGGGGCCCCGCAGATTGTGATGGTAATCAGGCCACGAGGGCCAGCCGCTACTGGATGTCACGTCGGTCGAGCTCTCGTCACTTTTGGACTAGCTATCGAGAGAGCAGGACGTCATGCGACGCGCTGCGCGGCAGGAGGGCTCGGGACCCCTGTGTGCGGCAGCGTTCTGATAAGGTATCAGAGGCTTGCCACTGGGCACTCAGCCTCTGCGTTGTGCGCGGACAGTGTAAACTGTACCAGAGGCTAGGATAATATCACAGGAGCTGATATTATCCTGGTAAGTATAGCACCCACTTTGGCCAGACCTACGGGTCCGTTCTAAACCTCTGCGCTGCGCATGGTCAGGCTAGCCTGTACCGGAGGTTAGACTTGGGTGGCCTGCACCGCTTGTTGGCTGTTTTAAGTCTAAGGACTTCTGCTCACCCCGCGGGGGGCAGCAGCACAAGCAGAGCAGACAGGATCCTTGGGATCCTCTCCATCCCCCACCCCACCTCGCCTCCACCTGCACCCCAACACACACCCAACCGGGTGTGGGTGGGGGGGAGGGGGCGCAGGCAAACGTGGATGCCCATCCCTGGGGTCAGGGCGAGGCCACAGGGTCGGGGACCAACAGGTGGGCCACCTCAGAAGGTGACGCCGCTGAGGCCATAATCAGCAGCAGGGGCGTAATTAAATTACGAACCGGATATGAGCTGGACACTGATGGCGGGCTTCACGGACAAGCCACGACCACCTCTAACGGCTCACTTCAACATGGCACACCACATATCACGCACGCCCTCACCCACAACCTCTACGGGCTTCCCCTGCAATGCCAAAGGCGAGCGAGCGGCAAGCATACTGTCCGAATTTATTGAGAGGGCAGAAAGAAGAAGGGTAGACTCTTCGTCGGAAGAACTGTTTGTACCGCTACCTCACGAATCGGACACTAACTCGGAAGCGGACATGGAAACTGCGGACTACAGGGCGGGGACGCCCACGCGGGATGAACATAGCTACCCGACGACCGCACTCAAGGAACCGCTCTCGCCAGACACAGTGATACAAACGGACAGTAGCGGGAGGAGGCTGGTACTAGCAGCCACCTCACCGACGTACACGCCACCTCCAGTGGGAGGTATGCACAGAGGACTGAGGATGGTGGTAGCGGCTCTATCTAACACGTTCAGCCCACCACCAGACCCAGCTTGTGGAGACCAATGGAGGGGACCGGATTACGTACCCACCCCGATCGCAGAGCTAGAATGCCTGGAGGCGCGAAAGCTTGAGCTACAGGAGGAGATCCGTAACAGAAAGGCAGGTTATTCAATAAACTGGTCACAGGGGGATACGCAGGGACCATCCCCCCCACCATTGGCAGCAGGAGGCGAACCACCTCGGGGCGAGCAAGTTCAGAGGCCTAGACCATCGGCCTTCACCCTGCCCAGACGGGACGCGCAGCAGGCAAGACCGGCTACACCGATGGCCTCACCACCACCGCCCTACAGCGTAGGGATGCCAACCCCGGTGACGGTACCACAAGCGCGCGCGGCCACGCCCACCCAGACCGCTCCATGGCCATAGGAGGCCGTGGAAAGGGAGGAAACATCATACCTGGAACAGTTTATACCAGCGGAAAAAGCACCGTTGGACGCGGAGTGCGGAGACTTGGCGGATAATACGGCCAAGCTACTAACCGCGCTATGGAACAACCCGATGACCAAGACAGAGGTCACGGAACTTTACGCAGTGCTACCAAGACCACGGAATGTGGAAGTGCTTCACAAAACACGTATGAACCCGGAGATAGAACCCACCCTACAACAGCGAGTAAGGGACAATGACTCGGCTCTAGCGGCAGCCCAGTGGGGCGTGCAGTATGCTGCTAGACCATTGGCAAAAGCACTGGACGGCATAGAGACCAATAGACCACTGTCTAAAAACGAGATGGCGGAGGCACTGGTCACCAGCTTAAAGTTACTTGCACGCACAAGCAACACGATCCTGGGACTGAGACGGGACAACGTGCGACCGACTCTGCAGACACAGATAAAAACATTGGCAAAGAAGGAGGGAAGCAGGGGCTTTAAGTATCTCCTAGGGGAGGATCTGGCGGCACAAGTCACCATGCTGGAGGGGAACCAGAAGACAGCCAACGCCATAGTAAGGGGCAACGGTAGGCAGTACACAAGACCAGACAGAAAGCAGGGAAACTACAGAGGCGGCCAGGGGAGGGGCCGCCCAACCTACTACGCTTCCCAAAACAACCAGCAGTACTCCGCACGCCACAGACAGGACCACCACCGCCAAAGCGGCGGAGGACAGACACGCCCCCACAGGGGTGGGGCGGGGCCGAGGAAGGGGACACAGAGCGTGACAGGCAAGGCAATAGACAAAGTGAGTAACATTCCTAGCACCTTCAAAGCAGGGGGCGTGACGGGGAGAGCGAGAGAATGGGAGAGTATCACTGATAATGCATGGGTGAAACTCATGGTGAATGGCATAAAAATTGAAATCACCAATTTACCTGGGCAGGCAGTAGAGCCGGTGTCAGACAGTAAAGGGAACAACGAAATATTAAATGCCAAAATAATGAAAATGCATGAACAAGGGATAATAGAAATGGCCATGAGCACCAAACGCTCCTACGTGTCCCACCTATTCTTAAGACCTAAGAAGGACGGAGATTTCCGCCCTATTGTCAACCTATCTAAACTAAACGAATTCATAGTCTACCGACATTTCAAAATGGAACAGTTAGCCACGGTGATGCAGTTAGTAACACAGGGCGCCTGGCTGGCGAGCATAGACATTTCACAAGCCTACCACAGTCTAGAAATCAGGGAGGCTGACCGAGATCTGTTACAATTCTTACATGGGGGGAACAGGTACTGGTTCAGAGTTCTATCTAACGGGCTAAGCTCGGGGCCCAGGATATTTACCAAAATCATGAAAGCAGTAATGAGCTACCTAAGGTCACAACACTGTATATTACTATGTTTCTACATAGACGACACGATACCGATAGGAAATACTGAGGCCGAGGTGACAGAGGCCCTAAGATTAAAGTTAGAACTGCTAACTAGACTAGGATTCACAATAAACAGGGACAAATCTGCGCTGCAGCCAAGGCGAGAGCTACAATTCCTGGGTTTCCGAATAAATACAAACTTAATGAGGGTAGACGTACCAAGGAAAAAATGCGGGGAGCTGATAAACTTCGCAAAGGAAGTACTACAGGAGGGAAACCTAAAAATCAAAACGCTAGCAGCATTAATTGGCAAACTAGTAGCCACAGACCAGGGCAACAAGTGGGCTAGAATAAAATCCAAATCAATGGTAAAGGCACTCAATTGGAATCTATGAGAAACCAGAGGGAACTACGATAAAGCATGCACGCTCACACGCAGGGTGAGGGAATGCATCCAATTTTGGATTGACAATTTAGAACAAGCCATGAGAGCATACAAACCGACACCAGTGGATGTGTGCCTATATACAGACGCATCCTCGCATGGCTGGGGTTACTACAGCCAGACACACCAAACACACTACGGGGAGCAATGGGACGAGACAGTTAGGGAAAACACACACATTAACGTACTAGAGCTAAGACCAGTGAGATGCACACTAGAACACCTGGGCGAAAAACTAGAAGGGAAACATGTGAGGGTATTCGCAGATAATACCACAACGGTAGCCTACATAGGGAAAGGGGGATCTGCGAGATCCAAGACATGCCAGCAGGAGACAGAAGAGATATGGGAAATCACAGAAAAGAAAAACATTACCATATCTGTCAGGTTCTGCCCAGGGGTGGACAACATTGAAGCTGATTGGGCATCCAGGGTATTCACAGATGCGGGGGAGTGGACGTTAGACGACCACACTGTCAAAGATATCTTCGAGACACTGGGAAAGCCCACAGTGGACCTCTTTGCGTCTAGGGACAATAGAAAATTAGAACAATATGTCACACGGGAGTACGATAGACAGGCAAGGGGCACAGACACACTTTCACTGAGCTGGAAGAATACTAATGCTTACGTATTTCCACCTTTCAGCTGCCTGTCGAGAGTAATCAACAAGATTATACAGGAGCAACCGAGAGGCATCCTGGTGACACCGAAGTGGCCCCCGCAGCCCTGGTACCCGTTGCTGCGCAAACTGAGGGGGTACACAACATCTTGGACGATCCCGGTGAAGCCAGGCACGCTATCACTGAAGGGGAACGTGGGGACGCGATTCCCACTGATGAACAGCATGAGACTGAGAGTCACACCACTCTAGGCGGCATGTTCGAGGCCATGGGTATGAACAGGGAAGCCGCCCACACACTCACGGCCTCCTGGGCAGCAGCCACCCAGAAACAATACACGTTGGACCTGAGGAGATGGGTAGCACATTGTGATCTGGAGATGATCAACCCCAGGAGGCCAACAATACAACAGGGCATAGCATAACTGCAGACGCTATTCTCGGGCGGGGCAGCACGTAACACCGGTAGGGGGCGTGCCGTTCGGGGAACACCCACTAGTAAGCCGACTACTCAAAGGGATAGGCAACCTGAAGCCAGCTAACCCGAAATACACAGCGATCTGGGATCCACAACCCCTATTGGAGTACTTACGGGGGTGGGGACCGACAGAAGAGCTAAATGTGGACAGACTTAACAAGAGAACACTGTGTTTATTTTTGTTGGCGACAGGACAAAGATTACAAGCACTGGGGTTAATGAAATGGGAGGACTTTAGGTGGGGTCAAGGAATGTGCACACTGACATACACCACAAAGCTAAAATCTAATGATCCCGTTGGTATTAAGCTTCAGAGAATTTGAGGTGTTAGAACTGTGCGTGTACAGCCACCTCAAAACATACATGGAGAGGAGTGAACTCAGGACGGCGGCACCGGCCGTGTTCGCAACCACCAGGCCTCCACACGTAAGGGCCTCTCAGGACACCCTAACGAGATATGTAAAGAGCACGATGAAGGAAGCAGGAATAAACACGGGTAACTACACCCCCAACTCATGCAGGCACGCGATGACCAGCGCTGCGGCCAGGAGGCAGGTACCACTAGCCACGATCCTCCTATCAGCGGGGTGGTCGGGGGAAGGTACATTCAGGAGGTTCTACAACCGACCAGTCGTTAACAGTCACACGGTAACAAACCTGATCCCGGACATCTGGGAGAGGGAACAGAACTGTTAAAGACATTACTTACTTACTAACATATCCAAGAAAAAACTTACATATACCAGACTTAAAAGTCACCTGTTAGTTACTAAAAAGTTGAATAAAAAGCAATAAGCAACAAATAAATGTGTTGGCAATACCTTTTTTACATAGCAACTGCACTACCAACAACAACTAACGACAACCAATTCCAGTTACCAGTTGCAACACAAAGTAGCGGCTGGCCCTCGTGGCCTGATTACCATCATAATATATATTTCTGCTAATGTATGCAGCAGAATAAGGATTATTATGGTAAGAAAGAGGCCACGAGGGGCCAGCGGCCCACCCTAAACGATAAGATACAGCCACCCTACACAACTGGTATACGGAAATTGAAACTACAAAAAATGACGAGAGCTCGACCGACATGACATCCAGTAGCCGCTGGCCCCTCGTGGCCTCTTTCTTACCATAATAATCCTTATTCTGCTGCATAAATTAGCAGAATTATATATTGTGGGTGTCAGAATGTGGCGCGAGCAGCCCCCCCCCCCCCCACACACACCCACCCAACCCCCCACCCCCACCTCCCTCCGTCCGCCACGGCACACCTTGTAAGCGGCCCCCGTGTCGGTGGGGCGACACGGAAGGAAACTCCGACCACCCAAAGGGGCCTGCGCCCGGTGTGGTGGTTTCAGCGTGTTCCGTGCTCACACGTGTCCCTCGCTTCTGCGCATGCGTCAGAATCTAATAAGCATGGCCGTAATCGATTAACACTACCCGGGCGACTCGGGTCATCCCAGTCGTCAGAATTTCAAATAGAACACGGCGAGTGGAGTCGACAAATACACGTGCCGTGTGCCAAAACAGAATAACTTAGATTAATTAAATGGAAATATAGGTAAACTAGGCCATCATAAAATACTTTAAATCCTATTTTGCTGTATTTTTTATCGGCTATTAAAAAAAAAAAATTATTCTCCACCCGAGTGCGGAGAAGCGTATTCGATTATTCGACCCGACATTGTAGGATGTGCGCATGCGCCAATAAGTGTCTCGGGTGATCCGAGTTGATGCGAAATCCACGCATGCGCAGAAGCAACGGGACACGTCTGAGCACGGGAACACGCTGAAACCACCACACCGGTGTGGTGGTTTCAGCTCGTTCCCGTGCTCAGCCGTGTCCCTCGCTTCTGCGCATGCGTCAGAATCTAGTAAACATGGCCGTAATCGATTAACACGAACCGGGCGACTCGGGTCATCCGAATTTCAAATAGAACACGCGAGTGGAGTCGACAAATACATGTCCCGTGTGCAAAAAAAGAATAACTTAGATTAATGAAATGGAAATATAGCTAAACTGGGCCATCATACAATACTTTAAATCCTATTTTGCTGTACTTTTATCGGTTATTAAAAAAAAAAGAACAAATTGTCCACCCGAGCGTATTCGATTATTCAACCCGAGTTTGTAGGATGTGCGCATGCGCCGATAAGTGGCTGGGGTGACCCGAGTTGATGCGAAATCCACGCATGCGCAGAAGCAACGGGACAGGGCTGAGCACGGGAACGAGCTGAAACCACCACACCGGGGCAGAGGAAGGCAAGGCGGCGGTGTGGCGGATTCCGAGGGACACCAGTTTGCCAGGGACACTTCCATTGAAATGCATTGTTAACGGCCGAGAGCAAATCTTCATACGGAAAAAGTCAAATATCTCTCAAATTACACCATCTAGAAACTAATCGCTTGGTAGACATAGAGAAAACATCTTTAGCATAAAGACTATATTAAATTGATAAGGTTAGGGTTCTTGATTTCTATTAATTTTGAATAAAACTAACGTTTTGCACTGGGCGTACCATCAAACTCAAGGCATTGTTAATGGTCGTGAGCAATGTTCATACGGAAAATACAGAAGAAGTCAAATATCTCTCAAATTACACCATCTAGAACCAAATCGTTTGGTATACATATAGAAAAGATCTTTACCAAAAACATTATATTAAATTTATAACGTTAGTGACAATGATGTTCGATTTTGAAGCATGTGCAGAAGCTGTGTCCCTCGCAAACTGGTGTCCCTGGGAATCCGCAACAGCGGGACGCGGCCGAGCATCCGGCCGGAGAGCGCGCCGCCGCCAGAGGTACTGCTACCCTGCTTGGAGAGCCGCGATCTGTGACAGTCGGCAACTTGCGTCAGCAGGCCGAGGGCGTTGTCATGGCAACAGCTGCCTTTAGCGCCACTGTAAATCCTGCCAGACTCGGCGCGCGTGCCTGGGATCGGGGAGGGGAGCAAGCATTCAGACGCATTGGTTGAGCGGATATGGGGACGGGCTGGGGGGGGGGGGGATTATTCCAGTCTGGATAGACGGGATCACGGTTCCGACTGCGCATGTGCTGAAAACGGCGTTGGCAGCAAAGCAAATGGGAATGGCCATTGAGTGTGTCGATACGCGCACTAAAAACTGCGATTTTTATTCAAAATGAAAAGAAATACATCACAATTTGGCATAATCATGTATGCACACATGCAATATAATGATCTGACGAATATAGCTAAGACAAAACTAGACATAGTTAAACATTTTGAACTAAGAAACATACAATTCCACACAAAACAATCAGTGATATCCACATCACCATTATTAATTCTTGTTCTAAATATTAAAATGCCAAATGTGTCAATATACACTTGTTTCAGAGAAATATATAACCAATATCTGATTAACCCTACTAATTTTCTAGTTCTGTATATGTCAGTAACCATAGGATATAATTAAATACATTAATCAAATATGTAAAACGGACTATAGCTATGGCTCTAAAGCTGCGAACACACTGGACGCGTGCGTCGCGCGTGCGTCAAGTACAAGCGTGCGTCATGCGGTTCTCACGCGTAAATAGCGAACACACTGGACGCGTCTGCCACGCGTCTAAGGCCGGAACACACCTCCCATATAAAACCCCCATTCCCCCCTCTTCCATTCCCCCCCATTCCCCCCTCTTCCATTCCCCCCCCCATTCCTCCCTCTTCCATTCCCCCATTCCCCCTCTTCAATTCCCCTTCTTCCATTCCTCCTCTTCCATTCCCCCCTCTCCCATTCCCCCTCTTCCATTCCCCTCTCTTCCATTCCCTCTCTTCCATTCCCTCCCTTTCCATTCCCTCCTCTTGTGTTCCCCTCTTTCGTTCCCCCTCTTTCGTTCCCCCTCTTTCGTTCCCCCTCTTTCGTTCCCCCTCTTTCGTTCCCCCTCTTTCGTTCCCCCTCTTTCGTTCCCCCTCTTTTCGTTCCCCCTCTTTCGTCCCCCCTCTTTCGTTCCCCCTCTTTCGTTCCCCCTCTTTCGTTCCCCTCTTTCGTTCCCCCTCTTTCGTTCCCCCTCTTTCATTCCCCCTCTTTCGTTCCCCCTCTTTCGGTCCCCCTCTTTCGTTCCCCTGCATTCGTTCCCCCTCTTTCGTTCCCCCTCTTCCGTTCCTCCTCTTCCGTCCCTCCTTTTCTGTCCCTCCTCTTCCATTCCCCATTCTCCATCTTTTGTTCCCCCTCTTCCGTTCCCCCTCTTCCATTCCCCCTCTCTTCCGTTCCCTCTCTTCCGTTCCCTCTCTTTCGTTCCCCCTCTTTCGTTCCCCCTCTTTCGTTCCCCCTCTTTCGTTCCCCCTCTTTCGTTCCCCCTCTTTCGTTCCCCCTCTTTCGTTCCCCCTCTTTCGTTCCCCCTCTTTCGTCCCCCCTCTTTCGTTCCCCCTCTTTCGTTCCCCCTCTTTCGTTCCCCTGCATTCGTTCCCCTCTTCCGTTCCTCCTCTTCCGTCCCTCCTTTTCTGTCCCTCCTCTTCCATTCCCCATTCTCCATCTTTCGCTCCCCCTCTTCCGTTCCTCCTCTTCCGTCCCTCCTTTTCTGTCCCTCCTCTTCCATTCCCCATTCTCCATCTTCCGTTCCCCCTCTTCCATTCCCCCTCTCCCATTCCCCCTCTTCCATTGCCCTCTCTTCCGTTCCCTCTCTTCTGTTCCCTCTCTTTCGTTCCCCCTCTTTCGTTCCCCCTCTTTCGTTCCCCCTCTTTCATTCCCCCTCTTTCGTTCCCCCTCTTTCGTTCCCCCTCTTCCGTTCCTCCTCTTCCGTCCCTCCTTTTCTGTCCCTCCTCTTCCATTCCCCATTCTCCATCTTCCGTTCCCCCTCTTCCATTCCCCTCTTCCATTCCCCTCTCCCATTCCCCCTCTTCCATTCCCCTCTCTTCCGTTCCCTCTCTTCCGTTCCCTCTCTTTCGTTCCCTCTCTTTCGTTCCCCCTCTTTCGTTCCCTCTCTTTCGTTCCCCCTCTTTCGTTCCCCCTCTTTCGTTCCCCCTCTTTCGTTCCCCCTCTTTCGTTCCCCCTCTTTCGGTCCCCCTCTTTCGTTCCCCCTCTTTCGTTCCCCTCTTTCGTTCCCCCTCTTCCGTTCCTCCTTTTCCGTCCCTCCTTTTCTGTCCCTCCTCTTCCATTCCCCATTCTCCATCTTCCGTTCCCCCTCTTCCATTCCCCCTCTTCCATTCCCCCTCTCCCATTCCCCCTCTTCCATTCCCCTCTCTTCCGTTCCCTCTCTTCCGTTCCCTCTCTTTCGTTCCGCCTCGTTCGTTCCCCCTCTTTCGTTCCCCCTCTTTCGTTCCCCCTCTTTCGTTCCCCCTCTTGGGGAAAGAAAGAGGCGGAATGCAAGAGGAAGGGAATGCAAGAAGGGGGAATGAAAGAGGGGGAAAGCAAGAGGGGGGAACGAAAGAGGGGGAACGAAAGATGGGGGAACGAAAGATGGGGAACGAAAGAGGGGGAACGGAAGATGGGGGAACAAAGAGGGGGAACGCAAGAGGGGGAACGGAAGAGAGGAACGGAAGAGAGGGGAATGGGAGAGGGGGGAATGGGAGAGGGGGAATGGAAGAGGGGGAATGGAAGAGGGGGAACGGAAGATGGGAGAAGAGGGGAACGGAAGAGGAGGGACAGAAAAGGGGGACAGAAAGTGGGGGAACGAAAGAGGGGGAACGAAAGAGGGGGAACGAAAGAGGGGGAACGAAAGAGGGGGAACGAAAGAGGGGGAACGAAAGAGGGGGAACGAAAGAGAGGGAACGGAAGAGAGGGAACGGAAGAGAGGGGAATGGAAGAGGGGGAATGGGAGAGGGGGAATGGAAGAGGGGGAATGGAAGAGGGGGAACGGAAGATGGAGAATGGGGAATGGAAGAGGAGGGACAGAAAAGGAGGGACGGAAGAGGAGGAATGGAAGAGGGGGAACGAAAGAGGGGGAACGAAAGAGGGGGAACGAAAGAGGGGGAATGAAAGAGGGGGAACGAAAGAGGGGGAACGAAAGAGGGGGAACGAAAGAGGGGGACGAAAGAGGGGAACGAAAGAGGGGGAACGAAAGAGGGGGAACGAAAGAGGGGGAACGAAAGAGGGGGAACGAAAGAGGGGGAACGGAAGAGGGGGAACGAAAAGGGGGAACGGAAGAGGGGGAACGGAAGAGGGGGAACGGAAGAGGGGGAACGGAAGAGGGGGAACGGAAGAGGGGGAACGAAAGAGGGGGAACGAAAGAGGGGGAACGAAAGAGGGGAACGAAAGAGGGGGAACGGAAGAGGGGGAACGAAAGAGGGGGACGAAAGAGGGGGAACGAAAGAGGGGGAACGAAAGAGGGGAACGAAAGAGGGGGAACGAAAGAGGGGAACGAAAGAGGGGGAACGAAAGAGCGGGAACGAAAGAGGGGAACGAAAGAGGGGGAACGAAAGAGGGGGAACGGAAGAGGGGAACGAAGAGGGGGAACGGAAGAGGGGGAACGGAAGAGGGGGAACGGAAGAGGGGGAACGGAAGAGGGGGAACGAAAGAGGGGGAACGAAAGAGGGGGAACGAAAGAGGGGGAACGGAAGAGGGGGAACGGAAGAGGGGGAACGGAAGAGGGGGAACGGAAGAGGGGGAACGGAAGAGGGGGAACGGAAGAGGGGGAACGGAAGAGGGGAACGGAAGAGGGGGAACGGAAGAGGGGAACGAAGAGGGGAACGGAGAGGGGGAACGGGAGAGGGGGAACGGGAGAGGGGGAATGGAAGAGGAGGGAACGGAAGAGGAGGGAACGGGAGAGGGGGCATGGAAGAGGAGGGAATGAAAGAGGGGGAATGAAAGAGGGGGAATGGAAGAGGGGGCATGGGAGAGGAAGGAATGGAAGAGGAGGGAATGGAAGAGGGGGAATGAAAGAGGGGGAATGAAAGAGGGGGAATGAAAGAGGGGGAATGAAAGAGGGGGAATGAAAGAGGGGGAATGAAAGAGGGGGAATGAAAGAGGGGGAATGAAAGAGGGGGAATGAAAGAGAGGAGATTGGAAGAGGGGGGAATGGAAGAGGAGGAATGAAAGAGGGGGAATGAAAGAGGGGGAATGAAAGAGAGGAGATTGGAAGAGGGGGAATGGAAGAGGAGGGAATGGAAGGGGAGGGAATCGAAGAGGAGGGAATGAAAGAGGGAAAAGTCGGGCAAAGTCAGGCAAAGTCGGGCAAAGTTGGGCAAAGTCAGCCAAAGTCAGGCAAAGTCGGGCAAAGTCGGGCAAAGTTGGTCAAAAGCCACGCGTTACCACGCGTCAAGCGTAAATAATCGCTCCAAAAGCGATCCGTGACGCACGCGCGACAAACGCACGTGCCAGTGTGTTCGGGTTCTCTTTATTACATATGTTTTGATTTTTTACGCACGCGCGACGCTTGACGCACGCGCGAGATACGCGTCCAGTGTGTTCGCAGCTTAAGTCTAACACTAGTCTGAGTGCCCAGATTTGTCTAAATCTAAATGCACATGGCATAAGATGTCCATATTATACTGATGTAAATGCAATGCTGGATACAAGATTAAGACGAGATCACGGTTCCGAGTGCGCTTGCATTGAAAACGGCGCTGGGAGCAAAGCAAAGGTGTATGGCCATTCAGTTTGCCGATACACATAGAGCAAAACTGCCATTTTATTCAAAATTAATAGAAATACATAACAATGTGGCACAAACATGGACGGAAGGATGCAATATAAAAATATATATAATACATATCCTCAAGACACAACTCTCCATAATTAAGCATTTTGAGCTAAGAAACATACAATTTCAGTCACTTTACAGGCTGATGTTGACATCACCATTGATTAGCCAGAAGTAGTTCTTGTTCTAAATATTAAAATGTCAAATGTGTCAACAAAAACTTGTTTCAAAGAAATATATAACCAAAATCTGATTAACCCTACTCATTTTCTATTTGTACATATGTCATTAACCATAGGATATAAATAAAAACATGAATAAAATAAGTAAAACTGACTGGCTATGGCTCTAACACTAGTCTGAGTGCCCAGATTTGTCTAAATCTAAATGCACATGGCATAATATGTGCTGATTATATTGATGTAAATGCAATGCTGAATAAAATATTAATATCTTAATTTATTATATATATTTTTTTAGTTGGTATTCTATGTTTCAAACAAGAGCTGAGATGAGCTGAAACTAGCACATTTCATAGCTGCACCCAGTGTATTAGGATTAGCCATGTGCTTCTCGCGGGCGTGTTAGGCTGTGTTTGAAGCGGGTGTTTGTTGGAGGTGGGTGTTACGTATGGGTGTGTCCGTATGTGGGCGTGCTATTGGCAAGTCTGTGCGTGGGTGTGTGAGTGTGCAGGGTGAATGTGTGGTTGGGTGGTGTTGGTGGGTACACATATTAGTGTGTAGTGTTGGTGAGTGCATGGTGTGTTGAGTGTATGGTGTGTGGAACGGGCCTAGCTCTCGGATTTTCAGGTGGTACACAGATGGAATAAAATGCCATCGGAATAAGACGCTATAAAACATAATATATCTTAATTGAGACAAAAGATAATATCAGGTGGTACGCAACTGCGTACTTGTGTATAGTACAATCCCGTTAAACCAAGCTCGGTTAAACCAACCGATCGGTTAATCCAAACTTTTTTCGGCGGCCCGGCAAAATCCTACCATTTATCATATAAAAAGGTTGGTTAAACCAAAGTCGGTTAATCCAAATTATCGGTTAATTCAAACAGAATTTCCGGGCTCCAGGCCACTTCCGGTACTGTTAAACCAAACTTTGATGTGGTTATAAGGTAACACATGACATTTTTATATGATAAATGGTAGTATTTTGCCGGGCCGCCGAAAAAAGTTTGGATTAACCGATCGTTTGGTTTAACCAAGCTTGGTTTGCTTTGTTTTGTTTGTTTGTTGTTTTACATCCTAGCAACATCTAAGGTCATATCATAATGGGTACCGACTTGCGACAGTGCACACTCATGGCGACTTTATAGTGCTGTCCCACTGGGAAACCAGGCTGCCAGCACGATGACCTGATATCCCACTCAGTCACATTGTCCTAACACTGAGCCAACCAATCCTTGTCCTGTCCTAATAATGCTGAGTGCCAGGCTAGTAAGCAACAAGTATCAATTTTTAAGTCCTTGGTTTGAAACCACGATCTACCAGCATGGAAGACGGACGCTCTAACTCATTCGGCCATCCTGTCTGGTCCCAAGCTTGGTTTAATGGGGTTATACTGTATATACATTAAAACATTAATCAAAGTGTCCACATACATTGTGTATTACATTCATAATCCACCCACGTTTTTGCCAAGTCAAAGTCGAAGCCAAAGCTTGGTTAAACCAATGATCAATTAATCCAAACAAATTTCCAGGTCCCTTCAAGTTTGGTTTAGCGGGGTTATACTGTATATGGAAGCTAGGCCCTGTATGAGTGTGGGGTTGGTGAGTGTGTAAGTGGATGGTGTGATTGGGTGGTGCTGGTGAGTGCATGGTGTTGGTGAGTGTGTGGTGTGTGAGTGTATGGTGTGTGAGTGCATGGTGTTGGTGAGTGAGTGGTATGTGAGTGTATGCTGTTGGAGTGTATGGTGTTGGTGAGTGCATGGTGTGTGAGGGTATGCTGCATGAATAGATTGTCAGTGAGTGTGTGGCATGAGTGTATCTTATCGGAGTGTGTGGTGTTTATGAGTGTTTGGTGTGTGAATGTATGCTGTGTGAGTACATGGTATTGGTCTGTGACTGCATGTTGTGTGAGTGCATGGCGTTGGTTAGATAAAGGATTCACCTGGTACTCGCAGTACACGGGTGAAGGCCAGCCTTATATAAAAACGGTAAAAAAATCGGGCTAATGAAATGAGTCTTTATAAGAGAACCTAATTTCACAATCTAAGAAGCAACATTTATTCTTTGTATATGTCTTCATATTTCCCGGCTACCTTTGAGTTGAAAAATATAATAAAACATCTGTTTTAATAAGATTTAAAAGTGAAATCGACAGCGTTCTATGGCCGCCATTTTGTCTTTTTGCATTCTCTCCCATTTCACCAATTCTGTGCCGATATAAGTAACCATTTGACACTGAAGCCAGGCATTGTACTTCGTGTTCCATACTAAAGCTATTTTCACCCGTATTTACAGTATGTTGTCCTTCACCCGTGTACTACAAGTACCAGGTAAATCTTTTATCTGGGTGTTGGTGAGTGTATGCTGTGTAAGTGCATGGTATTGCTGAGTGCATAGTGTTGAATGTATACTGTGTGAGTGCATGGTGTTGGTGAGTGCATGGTGTTTGTGAGTGCGTGGTAAGTGTATGGTGTGCGAGTGCGTGGTAAGTGCATGGTGTGCGAGTGATTAGTGTATGGTGTTCGTAAGTGCATGATATTATTGGTGAGTGTGTGAGTTCATGGTGTGTCAGTGCATGGTGTTAGTGAGTGTATGGCGTAAGTGTATGATATCGGAGTGTGTGGTGTTGGCGAGTGTGTGTGTGGTGTATGTGAACGTGTTGGTCAGTGTGTGTTGTTGGTGGGAGTGTGTTCAAAGGGTGATTCTGGGTAATGAGTTGTCGGTTTATATAATTAGTATACGGGCATGGGTTCATGTACCTGCTCGAATGTCCAGTATGTGTGTCACGACGAGTGCACACTGTTACAAGTTGGTATCCTTCCTGATATGACCTTAGATGTTATGAGGACGCAAAACCCAACAAACACATAAAGAGCATGGGTTCGTGAGTATGCGTCTGTGGATTATTTGTGCAAGTGTGTGTTTGTGTTAGTGCGTGCGTGGGTGTAAGCCTATTAGTAGAGAACACCGGGCATGCATATACCACAACTGTTCTTTCTAATAAATAAGATGTTTACATCCGTCAACATTTCTAACCACGTTGTAACTATGTCATACTGAAACTTTATTTTACAGCCCCCTCGAATGGCTCCTATTAGAGTGCTCAGTTAAATTCATATTTATTCATAATTATGTTTTCGTACGTAATATAATTAGATTTTTATTAGAGTCAAAGAGCAAACTGGTAATATTGATTTGATTAATTTCAAAAGACATGCATCGTTTATTTAGAAGGACATATCTACACAGACGATATATCAACTTATTTTCTTGCATCACATTGTCACGCGATATAAATATATTTAAGTGAGTGTGCATTCATCTAATGACAAATGTATATATTTGGACATATCCCATGACAAAATACATATATTATTATTAAATATTATCATTGAATATTACTGAATATTTTGCTTAAGTAGGATGGAATATCATTAAATATTTTTATTAAATATTCTTAATGAATATTATTTTTAAGTACGATTAAATATTATCACTAGATATCATTATTAAATATCATTAATGAATATCATTAACGAATATCATAATCATTAAATGTTATTAAATATTTGCAAATGCCGTAGTCAACATTAAATATAACTAAATATCATTATTAAATAGCATTAACTATTATTATTGTATATTATATTAATAATAATATTATTAAATAGTAGCCTTAAATATAATTACTAAATATTATTAAATATTATTGTAACATATTTATATTCAATATCATTAAATATTATCATTAAATATATTCATTAACTATTATTACCTATTATGATTAAATATTAGCATTAACTATTAGTATTAATAGTATTATTAAATATTATTATTAAAATATTACTATGAAATAGTACTGTTAAATATTGGTAAATATCATTGTTAAATATGATCAAATATTAAATTATTATTATTAATTATCATTAAATGTTATAATATAAAATAAATATTCGATAAAATAAATATTCGAGTTAAATTATCTAGTTAAATTATTAAATGTTGTTTTCATGTTAATATTATTAGATGTTATATAATATTTCTCTTAAATGTCATTGTACCATTGAATATTATTAAATATTTTCACTACACTTATTATGAAATATTAGTACTAAGTATTATTTCTAAATATGATTACCCAATATGATCACTAAATAGTACTTGGTACTTGTACTAATTGTTAGTACGAAATATTATTATCATCACTACCACCATCAAAATCATTATGATAACTCTGATTGTTATTATCACTATCAATGATCATTATCGTGATTAGTATTCGCATCATTTAAAGGGACCAGCTATAGCTCGCTGGGACACTGCCCGTACTCCGACAAATGCTCTCCAAGCACAACTTTGTTTAGTTTTTATGTTTAAATGAACCAAGTATGTGTGGGGAGAGTAGGGGACCCACTTCACCACCAGAAGTGGGTCAGTTCTGAGGCTGGGAATAGCTGGCAGCTGTTGTTTTAAAAATGGCTGGGTGAGTGGAGATAAGGGAGAGTAAAACTGGGGTATTTTCAATCTTCTTTAGAGTAGTTCAATCAGGAAATATATTTGTGTAATATAAAATATATGTTAGTACAATTACATTGCATAATTCAATGAGAAACAGATATAGATGAAAAACATTTTTTTGTTGATGAATGTAAAAAAGGTACATGTGACGTCCTATACACAAATAGCCTGAAGTGAGACCACTAATTATGTGTGGTCTCTGTGGCCTAGTGGTTAGAGTGTTGGACTTGTAATCTGAAGTTGTTTGGTGGTGTGGGTTCAAACCCCATCCACAGCAGAACCTTTTTTACATTCATCAACAAAAAAACGTTTTTCATCTATATCTGTTTCTCATCGAATTATGCAATGTAATTGTACTAACATATATTTTATATTATGCATATATATTTCCTCATTGCACTACTCTAAAGAAGATTGAAAATACCTCAGTATTACCCTCCCTTCTCTCCACTCAACCAGCCAATGGCACAACAATCTAGGTCACTCTCCTGCACACCACCAAGTGGAAAAGTTCAGTACTAAGCATGTACCACCCCTGTGGCACACATCTGAACTATTCTGAGTTCGTTTGTTTTCCCGGCGACGAATATCTCCTCCCTTTTAACTAACTTTGTGGGTTAGAAAGCACATTCATACAGCGTCCCAATCGAAGCACCCATTCTGTTTGATCCAGATCAAATTAATTCAATTAGGAACCGATATATTCCCAAATCCGATAAATAAACTACACCTCGGATTTATGGAGCCAGATCTAACTAGAATGTGTTTGAGTGGGACGCGGTGGGCAGCGTACAAAAAACATTGTAGAGACTTTACAGTACCCGCTGACGCCGAGCTAAATACGAAACTGCTCCCTGTGTATTTGCGTGGGGCCGCGGCTAACTCCGCACGGTCGCCAGTGACGTCATTCAATACTCGGAGCACGGAGACCAAGCCGATGGCTGAGGAGTTGGTGAGATACGACAGTGTTTTGAGGCCGGTTTTTCGGCTCTGACACCGTGTCGGGCGGACGAAGCCAGACATGGTCATGGCAGAGCCGAGCCAAAGGCCACGACAAGCCATCCGAGTTGGCTTTTACGAGATAGAACGCACGATAGGGCGCGGAAACTTCGCCGTTGTGAAACTAGCGCGGCACAGGATCACAAAAACGGAGGTAGGTTCAGTCACCGCCCGGAGACGACTGGACTCACGTGAAGACAGTCACTCAGGCATTACTGACAAACCCCTTGGGCACCACGCTCAACCCGCAACACCTGCCACCTGTGGGTGTGGATGGCTTTGTTTGGGAGTGCGATTGTTTGCCCCTCTCCTGTCCCACTTATCCCCTACCTCCCCTCCCTTCGGAGCTGGCTGTTATCCAGGTAGGGTAGGCGGTGACGTCAGCGCCCACTGCCCGGTGCCACTACTTGAGATGGATGATATCGCTATCATGATGTGTGTGTGTGGGTTGGTGTGTGCGTGTTTACCTGGAACTGAGTAGCAGTCATGTGTGCCACCCCGCTTCAAACTCCCCCCCCCCCCCCCCCCCAACAACAACCAAGCAACATCTCCAGCAGGGTTTTAAAGTAGTTAGACTGTTACTTTTAAAGTAGTTAGGTTTAAGGTCATGACTACGGGGGCTTCTGTCTGATATGTTACTATCATAACTATGTAGCACAGCCACATACACTATGAGACAGGTTCAATGTGTATACTTTCACCGTGGGTTTATTTAAACTTGCTGGACAATCGTGAGCATTGGCCCACGTCCGAGTCCGTTACAATCATAAACAACAAATGTGCTTAAAACTAAGCCATTTATGGGTAGCGTCTTATCTATGTAGGGCACAGCTGAAACGCACCAGCCAATCAGAGCACGCGCTTTGCCGACGCCTTATTTATGGATAGTACTATTTATAGACTGAAAGAAACCTCCACAAAGCTAAACATTTTGATCTATTCTGCCTGTGCCTCGATTGTTGCTTACATATCCCTTTAATTACTTAATAGTTATGATTATTTATGGTTAGTTTCAATTTGAAAAGAGAAAAGGTGTTTTGTTCTCATTAATAAGGAGGTTAATGTATTGTGCCTCATTTTCTAGTATGGCCTATGGTAGATAAAAGATTCACCTGGTACTTGTAGTACACGGGTGAAGGACAACGTAGTCTAAATACGGGCGAAAATAGGGTTAGTAATAGTATGGAATATGAACTAGAAACTGTGGCTCCAGTATCAAAAGGCTACCCATATAGGCACAGAGTTGGTGAAATGGGAGAGAATCCAAAAAGACAAGATGGCGGCGCTAGAACGCCGTCGATTTCACTTTTAAATCTTATTAAACTAGATATTACATTATATTTTTCAACTCAAAGGTAGCGGGCTATCAATAAGACATATATAAAGAATAATTGTTGCTTCTTAGATTGTGAAATTAGGCTCTCATTTCCTTAACCCGCTTTTTCGACCGTTTTTATATAGGTTTGGTATTCACCCGTGTACTGCGAGTACCGGGTGAATGCTTTGTCTAGGCCTATGGGAGCTCGCTAGTACTGATAAGCTAATGTACATAGGCCACATCCCATTGCATTGATACCGCGATTAGACTCGTATCTGGATAAAGCAATATTTATTGAACATTGATTAGTACCTCCTCGTCAATGTTAATTCGATTTATGACCAATACTGACCTTTATTGCACACATGTTAGTTTGATACAGCGATGCCTGTTTCTCAGCCGGATGGCACTCGTGCCATGTGAAGTCAAGGGGGGGGGGGGGGGGGGACATGATTGTGCATCCCTGTAGGCATCATAATAGTCCTCATGGGTGGGCCTTCAGCTTTGACTCATTTGAAATCACTCACCCTACCCATTCAGACTTTTAAATATGCAAAATAAGGCGAAACAATCCTTTTATCAGTCTATGGTGGTCCAATATTTAAAAATAAAATACTGAACACCCCACCCCTAAAAATAAAAAGACAACAAAAACCGCCCACCCGACCCTGATTTGTGTTATCAAAAGGACGATCACCAACTTTTTTTGTATTTGGCCTAATAATATATTTCAATTGTAGAATTTGAAAAGGTGCGTCCGTACAACATGGATTGTTGAATATTTAATATTATAATTTATATTGATGAATCCCCACTATGTATTAATATATTTCGGTAGCCTTACACACAGTTAATATTCCTTGATTAATTAAACAAATATTTTTAAATTACAAAGAAATAAAAATAACACCACTTTGGGTTAGTTTCCATGTCCGTCAGGTCATGTGCAGGTATGTGTCTTTTGCCCCTAATTATTACATATCTTAGGTGACTTTTACTGTTTACGCTGCTGTAACTCCGATCCGGTTGTGATGGGTGGTGGGGGTTTGGTAAAGACTTGCGGGATTGTCACAACGGCCTTGAGCACTGCATGAAGTCGCACCAAGTCATCTTTCAAATGATTTTCCGAACATGAATCTGCATAAATTGCCGTATCAATTTATTATCTTGCTACTGTGTGACTATCACAATAGAGCACTGAGTTCTCGACCAGACATGTTTATGTGTGGGTGAGTAAACAACAATTCACAAGGCCATTAAAAAAAAAAAAGGTTTCGGATAACAAGATAAATAAAATAAAAAGAAAACATTAAAAAAAATACCCTCATAGGATTACCGTAAGCCTACAACAAAACTGTCGTGGGAACAGCAAAAAATAATATTTGGAAAATTGGTAAACGGTGTTGAGTGTGGGGATAAAGTGAGTAAACTTGAAATTTAATTGTTTAAAAAATCCTTTAAATATATATATTTTATTAAAGCATGTGTATATTTTTTAAACAAAAGCTGCTGTTTGGTTTTAAAAGAATTGATTCCGTTTTCTGTAGGTAGGGTCGTGTTATTGGGAGTTTTTATTTCTCGTTGCCTGAACATTACACCGCTCTCCTATCGAACCCCTCCCCCCTGCTACAGGGGAGTGTTAGCGTAGGGGACTGGTGGCCTATTTATTACCAGACCACCGCCAAACCACCAGTGGTCAGGTGATCCACCCTCCCTGCCAGGGCGGGGTATTTAAGAGCCCTTGGGTCAGTTCATAGCTAGTGTCTAACCTCTTAAAGGAATATAATAGAAGCGAAGTCTGTGCCAATATTTCTTTCTTTCTTTCTTTCTTTCTTTCTTTCTTTCTTTCTTTCTTTCTTTCTTTCTTTCTTTCTTTCTTTCTTTCTTTCTTTCTTTCTTTCTTTCTTCGATTAGAGAGAACCAAACTGAACTCATCACAATCAGGGTTTGCACGCGTCACCAAAAGTCTTGAATTTAAACTTTTGGTTCAAGAACCCTCAAATGTTCTTCAGCTTAGCTGTATGTTCTTGAATATGGTAGCCAACTTTCTGTATGAACCCAATTATAATAACATTTCACATGATATTTGAGATGAATTAGTTTTTCACAAATTCCTGTCAGTTACTTTTGTGGAATAGTTTTCCCAACATGACACACTTTTGAGTAGATTGTATGACATTTTGGTATCAAAATATTACGTGTTTTTGGTATCAAAATGTTGTGTGTCTCCTTCAAAATGTTCTTGAATCTGACGGCCAACCTTTTGTATGAACCCTGAATTCACAATGCCTTTTAATATTTTTTTGTGGGATAATTTTATGTCATAGCTACAGTTTTAATTGTATCCTGTTGTTGGATATGTTGTAACTATGTAAGTCTTTATTAATAATACATGTGCACCTGCATTCTTTGTATCCCAGGTGGCGATAAAGATTATAGACAAAACGCAGCTGGACGGTGCCAATTTAAAGAAGGTCTATCGTGAAGTGCAGATCCTGAAGATGCTGAACCACCCCAACATCATCACCCTCTACCAGGTAGGTGTGGCTTCGGGGTAGGGAGGGTGGTGTTGAGAAGGAATGCGACATCAATTTAATTGAGCCTGCCACTGCTGAAGCCTATGATGTCTAGCAATTTTATGTGCATGCCGTAATTAATTCTGCATATTAAAATCTTTTCATTAAAGCTGCATAGTCCGATGAAGACATCAAATTAAAAAAACCAAATAATAGATTTGATTCGACGTATCTAACTTACATACTGGTGCACTTTTAAAACATTTGTCGCCACATAGAAGGGACTACTGATGCAGTTTAATAGAACCTGTTACTGCAGAAGTCTGTGCTGTCAAAGGTTTGGCGTGCTTGTTAAAAAAGTTAATTTGGCCTGCTTGCAATCCAAATATCTCAAATGTTAGCCATTTAAAATCAAAGTTATTTCAAACTAAAGTAAGATAGATTATAATGATCAACCTAATATATTTATCTCAGGAAATGACTTGATCTACTTTACCTTAGTTTGAAGTAACTTTTATTTTAAATGGCTAACGTTTGAGATATTTGAAGTGCAAACATATCAAATTAGTTTTGGCAAGTTTGCCAAAACTGACACCGTAGGCTACTGCAGTAACAAGTTCTATTAAATTGTAGTAAATTGTCTCAGCATTCCCTTCTATACAGAAACGCTGTTTAATAAGTGCATCAGTTTCTAAGTTAGATTATGTGGAATCAAATCTAGATATTTAATTTGGTTTTGAAATTTGTATGCTTCATCGGCCTATGCAGCTTTACGTGAATTCAATAGAACCTGTTACTGCCGAAACTTATGGTGTCGGAATTTTTACATTTTGCCTATTTTATTTTCAAATATCCCCAAAGTTTGCCATTTATTATAAAAGTAAGGTAGATTATAACGATCAACTTGATATAGTTATGAATTTATTTAAAAGGAGGAAACACAAAACCACCGGACTATGCAGCTTTTACTCATTCGGCCATGATGTTCTCACCAGTGAACCGTGTCTGATCCCTCACTCTGATCTGAAACCACTAATAGCCACCCACATAAAATCCAAATGGCAACATGAGTGGGATGAAAACATTAATAAACTTAAAGAAATTGAACCATCTATGGGAAAGCCACCACAGACACATGCGGGAGGTCGGCGAGACCAAGTGGTCCTTAGCCGCTGCCGTATTGGCCACTCGTGGCTTACACATTCTTTTCTGCTCAAGGGGGAACCTCCCCCTGAATGTATTGGGTGTCAGTCCCCGCTGACACTCAAACATATTTTACGAAGTTGCGTTGATTTTTTGGCCCTGCACCAACGGTTCTGCACTGCAGACAGTATGCATGACATTTTTACTAAGGTAAAACAGGAAAACATTTTAGCCTTTTTGAGGGCAGCTGGACTGTACCACCTCATATAGTTTACTAAATAGATTCTATCAATTATTAATAAACCTTTTATTTTTCTATGGGAATTCATTTCCCTTGACCACAAATATATGATTGTGAGCTTTCTAATTTAATGAATGTCTATTGGCACATAATTGATTGTCTGCTTTTACATGTAAAAGCGATGGTTTGAACAAAACATTTCTCGCCGTGAATATGGCCTATGCTGCCGACACGGCGTAAAGCAACCACCAATCAATCAATCAATCAATGTTCTCACCAGAATCTCAATTTTTTCATTTCATTCTTTAAATAATTGTCATGGGTGTGATGAAAATGGGAAATACTGTGCCTAGAGTGGGACTCGAACCCACATCTCTTTCCATTCCGGGCCAGTGTGCTAACCATTACACCACCTAGGCTCCCTGACATCACCATACTACCCACGCCTACCTGTCTATGCGGCTCCTTGCCTGAGAGGTCAGTGCAGACCACTACACTCGTCCCCCTGGAATTGTAAGTCTTTTAATGCTTACAATTACATACATACAGGCAATGCAACACACTTACATACACAGGGTAGGTTCAACAACCATACAGCGCGTAGCTTGTATAGGATCATGGTCACGGCAACCAGTGTCATGGGTGTGATGAAAATGGGAAATACTGTGCCTAGAGTGGGACTCGAACCCACATCTCTTTCCATTCCGGGCCAGTGTGCTAACCATTACACCACCTAGGCTCCCTGACATCACCATACTACCCATGCCTACCTGTCTATGCGGCTCCTTGCCTGAGAGGTCAGTGCAGACCACTACATAATAATAAAATCATTCCCTTTAACCTCACTTTATCCTTTCAAGAGTTATGTGCATATATATATTTATTATTAGTTTAAATTTCTTTAATTTGTATTATTCAAAGAATGAAATGAAATGCTAGAAATTGAGGTTCTGGTGAGAAAATTAGAGATATATATATACATACATGGTCTGTACAGGGCCTGAAAAGTCTCGAACTTCATTTGCCCAATTTCAGGACCTTGAAATGCCTTGAATTTGTCCTATTTTGGGTAATTAGTCTTGAAAAGCCTGGAATTCCATTCAACTGTAAGTCCAAAAGACATTAGAATAGGGAAACGGCTATTGGTTAGCTAGATACGCCCTCATGCACCAATTTCCAGAGATACTTTGGCACGATGGACTGTTCAGTTGCTTGATAAGGCAGGTATAAATACCATGGTGTATGGGGTACACTCTACTCGAGGTGCGGCAGCATCTAAGGCAAAGAGCATTATGGTTTTCAGTTAACATGATTCTTAAACATGCAGGCTGGAAGACGGGCATAAGGTCTTTTGCACTTCACTACAACAAAAAGGTTGAAAGAAATGACAATGTAGCCAGGAAGTTGTTGGACAACTCAAGAAACAGGCGACTTTAATCTCGGGTTAGGTAAACATAGGCTAATGGTGCAAAATTTGATGTAACATGAAAGAGAAGCTTGTGGAGTTCGTTCAGATTGACAAGAGTTATACGAAAATAAAGAAAAGGTAAGCCGAAGAAAAATTTAATGTCATCATTTATTTAATAAGGCATATAATTAAGGAGGTAGTTGGGTAAATACTCGGTACGTAAAAATCTCCATGGGCTGTGAATGCTTTGGTGGCAACAGCCCGAGGTAAAATAGGATAAGTTAGACAAGACTTACCTGGGTATAGTTGAAGGATAACTTCTGTTTTACCAAGGGTTGTGCCCCTTGGTAGTCGCAGTACAGGGCCCACCCAACCTGCTCTGTGCGACACAGAAGGAAACTTAAAATAGAAATTTTAATAATAATAAAGAGAGAGGCTAAGTAGATAATTGGCCCACATTTAACCCGCCTAAATTAATTAGGTAATGATTGACTTGAGACTGGAACTGCTTCATCTCCCTTTACTGCGACTACCAAGGGGCACATCCCTCAGTAAAACAGAAGTTATCCTTCAACTATACCCAGGTAAGTCTCGTCTAACTTATCCTATATATATACATATACATATATATTATATATATACATTTATATATATATATATTATTACCTCGGTACTACACCTCTGGCTACTCGTATCCCAAGGAGAAGGAAGCAAATTCATGCTAGTGGCTATGCCGCGTGTATACTGGTTTACCGAATTGCCTTTTGGTCTGCTACAATCGACGACGGTCCTACCGCCGCCATCGTCTTTCGGTACAACAAAAGCCGAATGTGTACATTGAGGCTGATTGTGTACCTTGGATATGTTCCCCTCACCTCCATGAAACTTTTCATAAATTATATCGCGCTCCCAGTTGTTCCTGTGCTATTGCCTGGTGTTAGGTAATAGCACAATCATCATTTATCACCCTGAAGCCGTATACCACTTCTAGCAATAGAAATATAGCATCAGGATCATTATCTCCCATAAAGAACATTTCTACTACAAATCTACAAGGCTTCAGCTGGGAGCGGTTTCCTGCAATGAAGTGGGTACAATCGCAATTGCCCTGAAAACATGATTCATATACCTCAAAATGGAATTTTTTACCACCTGTCAACTCGGACAATGATACCATTATATGATCTCCTACATCCCAAATGGGCAATCGGCCATCAAGATCTTTTATATTAACGGTACCCCATATGCTACCTGTCTCCTTCACTTGGAAGAAATAATCAAATTATCAGCAATGTTATCAATGTGCACAAGATGTTCGCCGTGACTCGAATGTCAAACACCCCACCGTCTCCATTGTCAGTAATGTCACCTATGTCCTCATCAAAGTCAATAAGTGTATCTCCGTCATTAACTTTGGTGCTGCTCTCAGCCATAATGTCGGTTGGTGTATATATCTGTCATTCAATGTGTTGCTGCTCCTACTCACACTGTGTATGTGCCTCTGACCACTAACCAGGGCACAGTCCTCCCAATTGTTGCTAGCCCCCAGCTGTCTAGCTAACCGTTCAGCAACCTCTCTGATGACAGTCTCCCTGTCAACCAAGTTCCTGTCCAACACACCTGCCTTGGGCCACTGAGTCAGCTGGGCTCTAGCTTGTCCAAGGACCCACTTAACTGCATGTTGTGCGCTCGAGGGTTCCTGCTCAGCTACCACAGAACTTGCTTCCACCCGTCGGTGAACTATTCATGTCCAACTCACTCCTTGCACTTATAACGCTTGTGCCCCTTTCCACCGCACTTCGAACAGGTGTGTTTGAACCTGCACCCATCCTCTGGGCGTTTGCATCCCCCATCCGAGTTCCAAGCATAGCAGGAGCGCTTTCCCGGTCCGGATGGCGATTTCCTCCTTGATCCTGTAGATGATCCGTAGTGGGACATGCTCTCGCTCTGGTATTTTGAAGAGAAAGCAGCGAATCCTATTGTCTCCGCTATCTTCCGAATCTCCAGATCGTACTCCACATGTGCAATGTCCTTGTAGTGGTCATCCCCAACACGATTGGTGATGAACTTCACATGTTGCAGGGAGGCTTTATAGTCCTGCACGGACACGTCCGCTATGGTAAGGCACCAAGAAGCACTAGCATTAATTAGCTCATAGCAGTTGAGCTTCCTCACATCCTTTCCCCCCAAAGTGTGTTTTTCAATGCCCACTTACTCCATCTACGTCTAGAAGCACTACCATCACTCCTTGAGCGTGTCCTCCGTCGGCGTTGTCCAGTGTTCCTCGATCTTCACCGCCGAGAAGTTTACGGGAATCAAAGGGATCTCGGAATCTGCATCAAAGAGATAGATCCTGAGGTGAAACTCAGCGAGAAGCGCAAGAAGTTTGAGGCGGCTCTCCATATGGTACACAAAGGGGTACTCTGACAGCCATTGCGAACAAGATGATGGCGGAGAACAAGTTCTCATCACTCTGTGATTACATGAATGGGGGGATTGCTTTGCTTAAAGCAACAAGCAACTTCCTGTCTTACAGGCGGTTCGAGAATGTATTTAAGGCGGTCTGCGCTGACGCAGGCCAAGAGGTGGTGGCTCGGTCCTAGAAAATCACGGACAATGATGGGAAGGAATACACACTATTCCTTGCACCAAAGCCCATCAAGGGAAAGCCACTAGACAAAACCAAAAATGTTGACGGTCAGCTCTAGTACTTGTTTAAACAAGTGGAGACCAGTCTCTTTCTGCCTCTAAAGCCTGTAAAAGGTCCTGCAGATCCTGTAACTCAAAGTCCGCCTCCAACATTGCGATCGCAGCTCTCGTTGCCTCCTCCTTGTCATATGTCATTAATTCCGCCATTGCGGTCGTCAGTTGACCCGAATCCTCCTTTGACTTAGTCACCGCCATCTTAGTCGTACTCCTTGTACGAACCGTAATCCGTTCCTGATGGTCGTCACACGTCTCTCTGTTGTCCTTCTTCCGCAGCAATCCTAGCAAACAACGCCGACCAGTGCTGTCGTCCGTTGGCCCTTGCGTAACGGTTAGGCAGTCGCTGAGTTAACACGACCTGCAGAAGCAAAAACGTCAGAAGCACTGATCGTCACAAGCCTCACTGTCGTCGGCTTCTGATTAAATCCAAAGTCGCTACAATAGTGTAGCGGCCTTACCTCTCAGTCGTCCGCTGGCCCTGGCGTCTCCCGTTTGCCTAGCGGAGTAGAATCGTTCTTGAAGTTGTAATGTCGCGTAGATCCACCTGCCTTTAGTAAACACCATACTCTGATTAACCCGCAATCATAGAGCAATCAGCCAATCCGGCTATCCTGGCAACAACGCCGACCCGTGACGTCGTCCGTTGGCCCTATTGTAACAGCTGGGCAGTCGCTGAGTACACGCGACCAGCCGAAGCAAAAAATGGGAGGCAAGTGACTATTCAAACAGCTCGAGAAGGGTCAAACGACGCTGGGCCTGGTAGGTCCGCAGCAAAGCGGCCGGACGACGGCAGTTGACTAATATTAACTCGAGTATAATCAAATAATAAGTAACTAATAATTCTCTGAGCATTTATATGTATATAATAGATAATATATATATATATTACCTCGGTACTACACCTCTGGCTACTCGTAGCCCAGGGAGAAGGAAGCACATCCGGGTCCAGCAATTATCATAATCAGCTCACAGCAGGAGGATGTCTTGTGAGCAGCTCCAGCAGTTTTTCTACATTTACTACAAAACCAGACAGGTTGGTATCCTTCAAACGCGATACGTTGGTTCAGGTCGTGTTAGCATTTACGCACAGTTTTTCAAAACTTTTCCATAAGTTATTACTTTTTTACAGCTTAGTTTCGTTAATATTTGACATGATCGATAGAACAATGCCTCCATTGTTCGGTTATTAATTGAGCCGCCCGTTGCCAAACGGGGAGATGTTTGACAGGATTCGACCAGACACGATGGCCGAATGAGTTAGAGCGTCCGTCTCCCTTGCTGGTAGATCGTGGGGTCGTGGGTTCGAGTCCCGGTCGAGTCAAACCAATGACTTTAAAATTGATACTTGTCGCTTCCTAGCCAGGAGCTCAGCATTATTAGGATAGGGCAAGGACTGGTGTGCTCAGTGTCAGGATAATGTGATTGAGTGGGATACCAGGTCATGGTGCCGGCGGCCTGGTTTCCCAGTGGGACAGCACTATAAAGTCGCCATGAGTGCGCACTGTCACAAGTCGGTACCCATCCTGATATGACCTTAGATGTTGCTAGGACATAAAAAAACAACAACAACTTTGACAGGAGCAGTTACATCGTTTTTTCCCCCCTGGGTCTCAATAAGATTCCCCATTTGAGATTCTCGTTAAGGCATACCTCTGGGTCCTATAGTATTTTCTTCAACTTGTTGGCGAAGAAAGCCACAGGTGGGAGAATTTTATAGGTACTTAAGGTGTGGGAGGGTACGGCTACCCTGGTCCCTACCCCTCGTTTGGATCGGTTGGTTACCCATACCGTCATCCTTCAACTGTCTGTTAGCCATACGCTTGCATTAAAAACATTTTTAACACCATAAATACACACCTAGTATAATTAATTATATTCTAATTATCAGTGTGCTATTCAGCCTAAGACAATGCATAATCATTGATTTTCGTTTTACTCACAGTCTTGGAGCCATGGCTACAAAGCAGATTACGGCAGAGGCAACTGACACACTCAGTGCTGATGAAGATGCCACACCGCTGGCGCGGGTACAAAGGTCGCCATCACCACAACAAATAGATTCTGAGGAAGTGGGGGGGGGGGGTGCGATACCGGCCCCGGCCCAGCTGACCTAGGCAAGCAGGTTGCTAGACTGGTACAACAGAAAATGGAGGAAATGTTACCTTCAAAAGCGGCTTCCTCCAAAAAGAAGCAGACTAAGGTCCTGCTTGACTCAGATGATTCTGAATGGGAGGATCTGTCCGAGGATCAGGACTCAATTGACGACGAGTCAGAGGAGGAGGTCTTTGTGTCAGCATGAAAGTGCAAGCACAAGAAAAGAGACCACTCTTCCGAAGGAGATGAGTAAACGAGGGCCCGCAAAAATAAGCCCCTCGTGAAGAAGAGCAAGAAGACTAAGAAAAGGAGGGAAAACAAATCTTCCTCCTGACTCTTCGTCAGACCCTTCAATGACAAGCTCTGATTCAGATACCAAGCACACGGGCAAATACACAAAATCGTGTGGGAAGGAAACAAGAAGTGCAGAGGCATAAGAAGATCCACATCACAACGCTAATGAGAAAGACCATACAAGGGCACTTGAATACTTTTAAGCCGGGTGAGGTGATCATTAAGATGGCCGAGAAGTTTACGGGAATCAAAGGGATCTTGGAATCTGCATCAAAGAGATGGATCCTGAGGTGAAACTCAGCGAGAAGCGCAATAAGTTTGAGGCGGCTCTCCATACGGTACACAAAGGGGTACTCTGACAGCCATCGCACCCATCGCGAACAGGATGATGGCGGAGAACAAGTTCTCATCACTCTGCGATGACAAGCAACTTCCTGTCTTACAGGTGGTTCGAGAATGTATTTAAGGCGGTCTGCACTGACGCAGGCCACAAGGTGGTGGCTCGGTCCTAGAAAATCATGGACAGTGATGGGAAGGAATACACACTATTCATTGCACCAAAGCCCATCAAGGGAAAGCCACTAGACAAAACCAACATTTTTGACGGTCAGCTCCAGTACTTGTTTAAACAAGTGGAGACCAGTTCCAAGTGCGGTAAACCCATGGAAACGGACAAAAAGGAGTCGGCTGATGCCAATCCCAACCTCTTCAAGAAGCTGAGACAGGATTTTCAAAACCGACGAACCCGCCAACGAGGAGGCCGGTTCGGGACCAACTTCAGCTTCCAGGCAAGGGGCAGTGGCCAGAGGCAGTCGTTCGGCTGGAACGATGGGAACAGGCCCTTCAAGAGGGAGTTCAACACCCAGAAGCCGTACCCCCACCCAGGGAACAAATAGAAGTGGCGACTCAGACAACACCAGTAAGCAATACATTTCAAGCTGGTAATCTCAATAACTGTCTTTCGGAATGGAATAGATTTACAGATAACTTAACTATCCTTAGCCTAGCAGAAGGGGTAGGGATCCCGTTAATAGAAGAACCTATTCAGAATAGCATACCTTGCCCATACCGATTTCACGGTTCAGAACGCGAAGCATTAGAGAAGCAAGTCCTTAAGTTTTGCGAAAAGGGATTATAGAACCAGCACTACACATTGCTGGGGAATTCATCTCCAATATTTTCTTAAGATCGAAATGAAACGGAGATGTTAGACTAATTTTATATCTAGCTTAATCTAACAAATTCGTAGAATACAAACATTTAAAAATGTTTTCGTTAGACACAACGAGAGACTTCACACAAGGCGCCTGGCTAGCCAGCGTTGATCTTAAGGATGCATAATACACAGTATCTATCTATAAACATGATCGAAAGTCTCTAAGATTCTGTTGGAACGGCAAACTTTATGAATTCAATTGTATGCCGAATGGACTGGCCTGCTGTCCACGCATTTTCACAAGGTTACTTAAAACAAATTTTTACCCTTATGGCTAGGAAAGGACATATCATGTTTCCATACATTGATGATTCATTTATTGTCATGCAAACACAACAACAATGTCAAACAGCAGTAGACAAATTATGTGAAACGTTGACAAAATTAGGTTTCTACATACATGAAACTAAATCGGTGCTGACGCCAACAAACAAATTAAAATTTCTGTTCTTTATTGACACCACAAAAATGACCATTTCAATAACAGAACAAAAAGTTGATAAATTCACAACAACAAATCAATTACTACAATTGAACAAACCAAAAATACAAGTCGTAGTGTTGATAGGAATAATGATAGCCTACGCACCAGCAAGGCTCTTATCAAATCCTTAGAGATAGATAAAAACTTGGCGTTCGCACGCTTGAAAGGAAACTTTGAGCGGCCCATGACAATTTCGCCAGAAGGCCAAAACGATATAATCTGGTGGTTTTTTACACATTAACAACTCACCCAACCCTATTAGGATGGGAGGTCCTAACACCACGGTTACAACAGATGCTTCATTAGAAGGCTGGGGGGCCCATAGAGACCAACAGGCAACAGGGGGCCGTTGGATGGAAGAAGAAATCTCCGACCACATCAATGTGTTAGAGCTTAGAGCCATTTATCTAGACTCCGCAGTTTGATTCACATCCCTAAAAATCATGTAAGAGTTCTAACAGATAACACAACAGCTATGGCTTACATTCGTAATATGGGAGGGACTCGTTCCAAACCATGTAACAATCTGGCTAAACTCATTTGGGATTGGGCAGAGAAACACGAAATATGGCTAACAGTAGCATATAATCCAGGCAGCCAAAACACTTTGGCTGACAGGAAAAGCAGGCACTCATTGAACCACAACATTTTCGACAGCATTTGTCACAAATGGGGCAAGCCAGACATTGATCTCTTCACATCACGCGATAACAAAAAGCTGCCAAAATATGTGTCTTGGCATCCAGAGCCAGAAGCCTGGAGAGTGGATGCATTTTCATTAATTTGGAATAATAAGTTCTATTACACATTCCCTCCATTCAGCATTATCAGCAGAGTGGCCAGGAAGATCAAGATGGATCACACTCCCGCAGTACTCATAGTACCAGCATGGGAAACACAACCATGGCTAGCGGCTATAACATCAGCAGCAAAAGACGTGAACACACACATATATTTCTCCTTTACTTCCAAATGTTTATTGCTGTATATGACTGTGTGAAAACAATCTCTCTGGTCTTCCACACGGGAGAATCTGGTGATGTCAGGGTGGGGTGGGAGGGGTGAGTTGGGGGGGGGGGGTAGTGGTCTAGTTCGGAAAGGTGAGTGCGTGATGGTGATTTAGAGCAAGGTCAGCAACAAAGGCCACATTCATGCCCAGAGTGTTTTGGGAAGGTAGGTTACTGTGATCTGTGTTTTTTTTTTCTTTGTGACCCTTTTTTATTTTCCCTCCATCCTCTAATTATCCAGCCCCCTCAAAGTAAGATTGGTGTTAATTTTGGTCTGTGATGTGAATCTTAAAAAAGGGTTATTTGGGTTTTTTTAAAGGAAATTCTTTGTTGTTTTAAAAAAGATGATTATTTGTTGGGTTATATTAAGAAAGAAAAATGTTTTTTTTTTTTTTTAAAGGAAAAAATTGGATTATTTGTTTTAAAGACGGGAAAAAATAGGTTGTTTGTTTCAAAAAGGGGAAAACAGATTGTTGTTTTGAAAGGGGAAAGCGGATTGTTTTGAAAGGAAAGAAGAGTTATTTGTTTTTCAAAGGAATAGAGTTATTTGTTTAAAAAGAAAAGAGGGTTGTTAAAAAGGTTCTTTGTTTTTAAAAAGAGTGTTCTTTGTTTTTTATAAAGAGGGTACTTTAAAAAAAATATTTAAGGGTGTTCTTTGTTTTAAAAAACGTTTTTTTAAAAATCAAGAACAAAAAAGCCGGGTTTTAAATTTTTTTTAAAAAGGGTTATTTTTGGGTAGTCCCTGTCAATATTCACATCCGGTCGGTGTGTTGCTTGTTGCGGTTTGGTTCTCGTGGATTCTGCTGCCTCAGTGTACAGATATGAGTGCCGGGGGTGGGGGGGGGCATGGCTCTATGGTGGGTTCACTTACGTGGGTCTGATTTAGGTCATCAGTGTGAAGCTGCTGCTGTTTCCTGCTTTATATAATCCACATACTAGACAGGATGGCCGAATGAGTTGAGCACCCACCGCCCATGCGGCAGGTTGCAGGATTCAAAACTAATGATGTAGCAATTTATGTCGCTAACCAGCCTGGCTGTCTATATTTCTAGGATTTGGTAGTGAAATGAGGAAGACCAATTGTCTGCAGTTTATACTTCGCATACTCATAGCATATCTGTTTACATACCGTGTATTTTTCAAACTTGCCGTTTATCTTGATATTATTTGTTAGCGTTTTAAATTGTTTAGCTACATCCTGTAGTTAGCTAGATGAGCAATTGTGCCCCGGTTCAAACATCTGACACCCATCTTTTAGATGACTTTATCATAATATCCGCTCAAGCGTGCCCACCACCTTTCAAGTGGCACCCAGGGCACCTCCCATACCTGCGATACCCTAGGTATAACGACTGGATGTGCCTGGCCCGTTGAAAAGGTTAGACAAGTCCCCAGGCCTCTCAAATTCTACCCAAGGGTCGGCAACATTATGGGTAAAATATTTGGGGGTTATTTGTAGAAAATTAAGGCATGGGTTTAATTTATATATATTTTTCAGGGTTATTTCTATGATTAGTTTTTCAGCCTATTATATATTGCATTCTGACTAAAATTATTATTATAATTCTTTGTTGGTGGTAAATATCTTTATTCTGCTGAATAAGTCTTTGGTCATTTTATTTTTATTATTATTATTATTATTATTATTATTATTATTATTATTATTATTCTTTTTTTAGCTCAGCTCTTTTTCACTGCTTCAAGTGCATGTGTGGTGGAGCAGATTCTACTCCACCTAAGGAATAATGAATAATTTCCGTAGATGCTTCAATCCTCAAGCCCTGGTCACATAGCCGTTAGTGGATGACAAAAAGAAGAAAAAAAAGAGTTGCACGTAGTGGGTCTAACGTAGTTGAACGTACCGGCATCCGTACCATATCATTCGGTGGCGAAAGGTGCCGTACCTTAACGTATTTCAACATAGTTTAACAAACTTACACCATGTTTGACCCACGTTAGCCTCCACTACGTTCACCTATGTTCAACTACGTCCACTAACGGCTATGTGACCAGGACTTTAGAGTCCTTACCCGGTCTATTCCACCCAAGTCAGAAACGTGACCAGCCACTGCCAACCCATGTACCATGTAACCTTTGGTGGTGAGTGGCCGGCCTCTGGCAACTAAGTGGAACAGTCCACCATATGGACCATCCCTGCTAGTGTGTCGTTGCCACCTATCGATACTTCTGACCGGCAAGGGTCCCAAATAGTCGAGACTGTCACCTTGTGGTCGGGGGGCTCATTGTGGACTACTACATATGGCGTCACACCGATTTGATCTCTCCTCCCATGTTGTAGAGAGCCTTCAGTCCTGAATACCGTCCTGATATGACCTTAGGTGTTGCCAGGACTTAAACCTCCAACAACCAATCAATTAGTCCTGAATGCCCAGTGGTTGGAGCACTGTAGGGCTCATTGGGGCTTGGCCTGTTTCTAACCTAATGGAACCCATTATAGACCTGCTGGTATTCATGATTGTTTTAGGATATTTTTCAGGGGGTCGTCTTGTAAGCGGTTTGGGATGATTTTTATTGCTAATCAGGGATGAAAAAAATCGATTTATCAGATTTCAGTGATTTTTTCTATTATATTCACCGATTAGCGTTCACAAAATTCCAATATATATTACAACAGTTAGTTAGTCCGAATCCCTTCTTAATAATCTTATATGACCTTAGACATTGCTAGAACATAAAACAAGAAAGTTCGCCGTGGGGAATAATACAGTCACAATAAGGACAGTTGAAACCCGACTTCCGGCGTTTTTCTGCGATTCTCCAACACTGCTAATTCTATAATGGAAAATCTGCATTTTGGTGGAAATTCGCCATTGGTTCTGTCGTAACCCGTTAGGTGGCGCCATGGTATCAGCCTGGTTTCGATATAGCGATATAGCGAATGGTAGACAGGGAGTATGAACACTTATTTGTCTCTCTTTTTTTTTTTGGTACATTAGTTGTCCTAAGCAGGGGAAATCCCAGTCACAGACGACTGGTCTTCCCCACTCCACTGCTGGTCGATAGAAAGCCCGAGCCTACACGTTTACCGACCCAAGGGATTTTTAACCTCCCACACCACATAGACATGGTATGAGAGCAACCGGCCTTTGATGACGCTGTAAGTTATACACAGTGGTGGAAATCCAAATTGGCAGAGCCGTGGCACGGGGAATCGAACCGCCAACCCTCAGATTAGGAGCCTGACCTAGAAAAAAGTCAGACACTCTAACCACTCCGCCACAGAGAATGCCACATATAATTGTTTTTGACCATTACATACTGGAAAATACATTGGCCCCATTTACCATGAAAGGACCCTTCATGAGCCACCGCATGCCATGGGTGTGAAGTTAAAATTTAAAGTATGACAGCGGTGGGATTCGAACCCACGCCCTCGAAAGGACTGGTGCCTTAAACCAGCGCCTTAGACTGCTCGGCCACGCTATCTACCACGTTCCCCAGAGGCCTGTCGTTGTGTAACACAGGTGGCAGAGTGTACACTAAAATAAATAAATATAGTGCTAACTTCTGGTGCTTTTCATGGCTGTGCTCTACTGTTACTACAGAACCCATTTTTGTGATAACCCTTGAATGTAAGTCAAATCATGAAATTCATGTAAATATGTCATACGGAATGGTTTGTTTGTACATCCTTAACATATATTGTTTTTAAACCGGGCGCCGTGGCCTAATCGGTAGAGCGCGGGCCTCGCGTGTGGAAGGTAGGGAGTTCGGTTCCCAGTCGAGTCAAACCAATGACTTAACAAAATTGATACTTGTTGCTTCCTAGTCTGGCACTCTGCATTAATAGGATAGGACAAGGACTGGTTAGCTGTGTCAGGATAATGTGACTGAGGGGGATATCAGGTCATGGTGCCGGTGGCTTGATTTCCCAGTGGGACAGCACTATAAAGTCGCCATCAGTGCGCACTGTTACAAGTCAGTGCCAGTCCTGATATGACCTTAGATGTTGCTAGGACAAAAAAACTTTAAAAACCCCAACAAACTATTGTTTTTAATACATGATATTCTATTCGATGAATACAGTTCCCATCTTTTTAGGCCCCAGCTTACTGTCCTTTCTGCCATGCGATATTAGAATCATTTACATATACAATAGAATCTTTAATAAGGTGCTATGCAGAAAAGGAATCGTACTGAGACTCAACAGAAAATTAGCGGCTATCTCAGTTTTGCATCTTTGGTGATAATGCGTTTTGGAGTTTGGAAGAGGATGTGCGATGGTTCCAGTGATATCTTTCAGTTAGTAGGTGCCTCTGGGTGTTAATTACAATGCTGTGCGTTACTCCGGATAGGTGGTGAGTGACAGGTATTGTGTCCAGTTAGTTGACTGTTTGTTGTTGGATGTTCGCCATTTCGCTGTGTGTTGATTATGTGGTTGTAAGTAGTGCAGTTATGTGAATTGATGTAATTTAGGTGGGGTGAGAGGAGTTTATTGCGATGGGCAATATTGTGGAGGGGTGAAGGTCAATGTATGGGGTATTTTGGGTTGGGTTGGGTCACTGTGACAGCTTGTTCGGTCGTTATCCTTTACACACTGCCTCAACTTGTTCAGTCGGTGTTCTTCATACACTGCCTCAGCTTATTCGGTTGGTGTCCTTCACACACTGCCTCAACTTGTTCGGTCAGTATCCTTTGCACACTGCCTCAACTTGTTCGGTTGGTGTCCTTTACACACTGCCTCAACTTGTTTGGTCGGTATCCTTTGCACACTGCCTCAGCTGTTCAGGTAGTGTCCTTCACACACTGCCTCAACTTGTTCGGTTGGTATCCTTTGCACACTGCCTCAACTTGTTCGGTTTGTGTCCTTTACACACTGCCTCAACTTGTTCGGTTGGTATCCTTTGCACACTGCCTCAACTTGTTTGGTCGGTATCCTTTGCACACTGCCTCAACTTGTTCGGTTGGTGTCCTTCACACACTGCCTCAACTTGTTCGGTCAGTATCCTTTGCACACGACCTCAACTTGTTCGGTTGGTGTCCTTCGCACACTGCCTCAACTTGTTTGGTTGGTGTCCTTCACACTCTGCCTCAACTTGTTCGGTCGGTATCCTTTGCACACTGCCGCAGCTTGTTCGGTTGGTGTCCTTCGCACACTCCTGAATTTGGGGCAATGGTCTGTCTTTTTAGGTGTGACCTGTTCTCATCCCTGAAAAATGACATAAGCTAAAAATCGTCGGACAATGCAACTTTAAGTAAGACATGCACTGAGGGTGTCATCCCTTCTGATGGCGCTGATGAACAAACACTAATAAATGTCTACAATGAATGTATAAAATTAGGCACACGCACACAACATTTCTTTTATCGTCCCCACCCGTGGCTGAAGAATAGCCCGCCATGATTTAACCAAAAAAAATTGTATTTAAACTTGAAAATGCATCCCGCTAGCAGCAATTCACAATCTGCAGCATAGTTACATATCACGTCTACATCATACGCCAGACGTTATACATAACTATGTGTCGTGGGGGTGATGAAAATGGGAAATATTATGCCTAGAGCGGGACTCGAACCCACATCTCTTTGCATTACGGGCCAGTGTGCTAACCATTACACCACCTAGGCTCCCTGATATCCACACACTACCCATGCCTACCTGTCTATATGGTTACTTGTCTGAGAGGGCAGTGCAGACTACTACATATGTATGGACAGCGGTAAACACCGTAACACCATGTGCATGCACTAGAATTGATGTTTATGTAATTCCATTGAAATCATGTACAAAATACTTCTTTTTTTAATAAAAAAAAGATATCCATCCGCCCGACCCTGATTTGTGTGATCAAAAGGATGGTCACCAAGCTTTGTTATTATTTGGCCTCATGAGGTGTCTGAGGTTGTGAGTGCGTCGCCTTAAGCACTGGGCAAAGATAATCTTTCATCGGTTCACCTGAATCTAGTTTTCTTGATTTTTGGTAATGAACCACAGTATTTTTTTTTTTTTTTTGGTTAGCAATTTGTATTCATCTGAATACAATCTTTCTTCAGTGCGCCAAGACACTGGTCTTCCAGCCAGGTTTCATGTCCGTCATTTACACTATTTACTCACAGGAACAATTTAAAGATAATAAAATATTGTTATTACATTCAGCTTATTAATTGTGGCATATCTAGTCGGGATCATGCATTCAGTGTATGCATTTATATGTAGGTGGTGTTTAAGGTAGTTTTCTCTGAAGGGCTTTGTCGGTACAATCTGGGCCTGGGTATAATCCAAATTTAGCTAGTGGTGGAATGACAGTGCAGAGGCATTAAATCACCATGCAGTGGTATTAAATCATAGTGTGGTGGCATTAAATCACAGTGTGGTGGCATTAAATCAGTGCTGTGTCATTAACTCACAATGCAGTGGCATTAAATCACAGTGCAGTGGTATTAAATCACAGTGTGGTGGCATTAAATCAGTACAATGGCATTAACTCACAATGCAGTGGCATTAAATCACAGTGCAGTGACATTAAGTCACCACACAGTGGGATTAACTCATTGCAGTGCCATTAATTCACAGTGCAGTAGTCTTGATTCATGGCATAATGGCTGAGTGTACACGCAGCATCCTGATGTTGGTCCAACTTGACTTTCAGGTGATGGAGACGAAGAACATGTTGTACCTCGTCTCGGAGTACGCACCACATGGCGAGATATTTGGTGAGTTCAACATTTTCTCTGTCTAATTGTGCTTCAGAGTAGATTAATAAAGTAACAAAAGAAAGTATAGTAAATTAAAATTAAAAATTTAAAAAAAGGGTTCAAGTGCATGACTTCGTAAATGCCAATCCAAAAATTGAATTAAAATGAATCAAAAGATTTTTACCTGGTGGTAACTTTAATTCTCACAAATTCTACTTTTCTTGTTATGAAGTGATCATGGAGCAATGGACAAACAAAAAATTTATGTAAAAAATAAACTTTTTGAAGGTTTGACTCCAATGGTTAACTCAATTGTCGTTTACAAGATTTTGTACGGACTAATCTGATAGGTAACGCTGAGTGTGATGTTGATGTCTTTGTATAGTGAGACAATGGATATATATATATTCTACCTCGGTACTACGCCTCTGGCTACTCGTAATCCAGGGAGAAGGAAGCACATCCAGGTCCAGTAATTAGCAGAATCAACTCACAACGGGAGGACATTTGTTGAGTAGCTCCGGCAGTTTTCTACATTTACTACAAAACCAACCAGGTTAGTGTCTTATAAATGGGATACGTTGGTTCAGTTCATGTTAGCATTCACATACAAAAAGTTTTGAAACTTTTCCCTAAGTTATTACTGTTTTTCAGCTTAATTATGATTGTTTTATGTAAGATCGTTAGAACAATGCAGCCATTGTTTGTTATTGATAAAGCCACCCATTGCCAAACGGAGAGATGTTTGGCAGGAGCCATTTACATCGATAGGATTTATTCCTGGGTTTCTTTTAGATTCCACAATTAAATATTCGATAAGGCATACCTCTGAGTCCTATGGTATTTTCTTCAACTTGTTGGCAAAGAAAGCCACAGGTGGGAGAAGTTTATAGAACATAGTGTGGGAGGGACCACTACACTGGTCCCTACCCTTCGTTTGGTTCGGTTGGTTGTCCATGCCGTTATCCTACGACTGTCTATTAACCACACGCTTATGTTAAAAACGGTTTAAATACGGTTTTAACACCATGACACACACCTTGGATAATTATGCTCTAATTATCTGTGTGATATTCAGCCTGAATAATGCCTACCCATGTTTCTTTTTGTGTTTTACAGACTCCGAGGAAATGGATGGGGGAACTGCGGTCTGCACGGATGCAGGAAAGGAAGTAGCCAGATCTAAGAAGGTCTTGGACAAGGACGGGAAGGAATACACTTTATTCCTTGCCCCCAAGCCCATTAAGGGAAAGCTATTGGACAAGACCAAGATGTTCGGTGGACAACTCCAGCACTTGTTCAAACAAGTGGAGACCGGTTCCAAGTGTGGGAAACATATGGAAACGGACAAAAAGAAGTCCGCAGGCACAAATCCTACCCGCTTCAAAAAGACGAGGCAGGATTTTTGAAACCGTCGAACCTTACAACGGGGAGGCCGGTTTGGAGCAAACTACAGCTTCCAGGCTAGGGGAAGGGCCCAAAGGCAGTCGTTCAGCTGGAACGATGGGAACAGACCCTTCAAGAGGGAGTTCAATGCCCAGAAGCCATTCCCCCACCCAGGGAACAAATAGAAGTGGCAACGCAAACACCAGAAAGCATATTTAAAGCTGGTAACCTCAATAATTGCCTACCGGAATGGAATAATGTTACGGAGAATTTAGCTATCCTTAGTTTAGCGGAAGGAGTAAGAATACCTTTGATTGAGGAACCTATTCAAAATAGCATACCTTTCCCTTAACGATTTTATTGTTCCGAATGCGAGGTGTTAGATAATCAGGTCCTTAAATTTGGTGAAAAAGGCATCATAGAACCAGCACTACATGTGGCTGGTGAATTTATTTATAATATTTTCACGAGACCCAAAGCAAATGGAGATGTAAGACTAATTTTAGATCTAACTTTGTTTAACAAATTAGTAGAATACAAACATTTCAAAATGTTTTCATTAGATACAGCTAGAGACTTAGTAACACAAGACTCTTGGCTAGCCAGTGTGGATCTCAGAGGTGCATACCATACAGTACCAATCTATAAACCTGATCGTAAATATCTCAGGTTTTGTTGGAAAGACGACCTGTATGAGTTCACGTGTATGCCTAATGGACTAGCTTGCGCTCCACGCATTTTCACAAGGTTACTTAAACCTATATTTTCCCAGATGGCTAGGGAAGGACATATCGTGCTTCCTTATATCGATGACTCATTTATTGTTACACACACACAACAACAGTGTCAGACAGCAGTAGACAAATTAAATTATGTGAGACATTTAAGAAATTAGGATTCTACATACATGAAACTAAATCAGTTTTAACACCAACAAAGAAGTTAAAGTTTCTGGGATTCTTTATTGACACCACAGAAATAACCATTTCAGTAACGGAACAAAAAGTTGCTAAATTTAAAACAGCAAACCAATTATTACAATTAAACAAACCAAAGATAAGACAAGTCGCAATACTGATAGGAATTATGATAGCATATGCACCCGCTATTGTGTATGGCACGGCTCATATTAAATCGCTAGAAATATATAAGAACTTGGCATTGGCTCGCACACAAGGAATTTGAATGACCCATGACAATTTCGCCAGATGGTCAAAAAGATATTATGTGGTGGCTGTCACACATTAACAATTCACCCAACCCCATTAGAATGGGAGAGCCCAACACTACAGTTACAACAGATGCTTCATTAGAAGGATGGGGGGGCTCACAGAGACCAACAGGCAACAGGTGGTCAGTGGATGGATGATGAAATCTCCGATCACATAAATGTACAAGAACTTAGAGCTATTTATCTAGGATTACGTAGCCTAGTTTGCCTACCTAAAAATCATATAAGGGTATTAACAGATAACGCAACAGCTATGGCTTACATACGTAATATGGGAGGGACTCGTTCCAAACCATGTAACTATTTAGCCAAACTAATTTGGGATGCGGCAGATAAACACGAGATATGGCTAACAGTAGCACATATTCCAGGCAGTCAAAATACTTTGGCTGACAAGAAAAGTCTACATTTTCACGACCACCTAGAATGGTCATTAAATCAGAGTATTTTCAACCACATTTGTAATAAATGGGGCAAACCAGAAATTGACTTATTCGCATCACGCAACAACAAAAAGTTACCAAAATATGTGTCTTGGCACCCAGAGCCAGAAGCCTGGAGAGTAGATGCATTTTCTTGAATTTGGAATAATAAATTATATTACATATTCCCACCACTCAGCATTATCAGCAGAGTGGCCAGGAAGATCAAGTTGGATCACTCACACCCAGTACTGATAGTACCAGATTGGGACCACAACCATGGTTAGCGGCAATAACATTAGAAGCAAAAGACATCCTCAGGTTCCCACGAGAAAGGAACAACCTACAACATCAAGGACCACTAACAGTCCCCGGAGAAGTATCAATGACAGCCCTTTTGGCATTCCTTTTTTAAGAAAACATTTAGAACAATATGGTTTAGACAAAATTATGCAAGAATGACTTTATTTCACACACCTGAAGAAAAGGAACAGTGAAATTATACACAAGTTATGTAAAGAAATGGGCACTTCATTGTCTTCTTAAAGAAGTCAAACCAATAAAACCTACACTAGCCCAAATATTAAGATTTCTAAGATTGCTAGAAGATGATGGGCTAGGATTTGGTGCTATTAATGCAGCAAGATGTGCACTTTCAATTATTCTACCAAGAATAAATGGACAAACGATCGGAAAGCATCAGTTAGTACACTGGTTCATTAGATCGGTGTATGAAAGAAACCCACCCAAACCCAAATATAATAGGTTTTGGGATGTGTCTGTAGTATTTAAGTTATTCAAGTCATGGCCTAGTAACAGACATTTATCAATGAAGGAACGAGGATTTAAGTTAGCAGTGCTGTTACTGCTAGTGACGGGACACAGCGGCCAAACGATTGTGGCACTCTCACTGGATGGAATAAAGATAGAGAAGATGAGGCAACATTTGATTTAGAGACATTGCTAAAGTCGAATCGCACAGGGGACCCACTGTCAATAGTTTTCCGGAAGATAAACGGATTTGTGTAGTCTCAGCCATTAGGGCTTATATATCCAAGTCACGTGGAATAAGGAATTCCAGACAGCTGCTGATCAGCTTTTTAAAACCAGATAAAGCTATCTCGAGAGACACACTCGCAAGATGGACCATCAAAGTGCTTAAACAGGCAGGAGTCAATACTGGACGCTACGCATCTCACTCAACATGTCACCGTGAATATAGCCTATGCTGCCGACACGGCGTAAAGAAACCACCAATCAATCAATCAATCACTCAACATGTGCAGCCATTGTCTCCAAGGCAAGACAGTTTGGAATCTCAGTTAAGAGAATCCTTGCACATGCGGGGTGGAAGACGGCTAGATCGTTTGCAAAACATTACAACAAACAACTAGAAAAGCCAAGTGGCCTGGAACTCACCTACTCACTGACTAAAAACGGGTGAGAAACAAAAAATTACTATTTTGCACTTAAAACATTATAGTATGTTTACAATATTAAGTATAAAGGATCAAAAACGAGATTACGTAAAATTCTCCCTGGACTACGAGTAGCCAGAGGCGTATTACCGAGGTAAAATAATATGGTTATACGAGTCTTACCTGGTATAGATGATGGATAACTGGTGTTTTCCTGAGGTACTAGCCTCGGATAGTCGTGGGTCAGGGCCCGCCCACTCTATCCTACCACGACTATCACGTTTCGCTGGTGCCAAAACGAAAACACTAAATTATCCATTTAATACTAAGATAATTTGTTATCCTATTATGTACATAAAAGATTGCTGGACCCAGATGTGCTTCCTTCTCCCTGACCCACGACTATCCGAGGCTAGTACCGAGGGAAAACACAAGTTATCCATCATCATCTGTACCAGGTAAGACTCGTATAACTATATTATGTATATACTGGTAAGCGCTTGTAGGCAGAGTGCGACAGGTGGTTTGCCAATACATAAAGCATGCACGACATGGCGGAAGTAGATCTATATATTAGCAGGAAATATAAGCAAGACCCATAAGTCACAAGCTGCGTATGTCTCATGGGGTGGCGCCATCTAGTGTCTGTGGCCAACATCAGTACACAGAGCCGAGAGAGACTCATGGATGAGGGTAGACAAGCTGGTCCCTCAGTAAGGACTCAGGCATGCCGGGGTCACAGCTTCAGCTTACACAGCCACAGCGGAAGATGAGAGGAGGTGGTGAATACACACACACCATGATACTTACAGGAAGTGGTATTTTATCTCATGTAAAATATGTGCCTGGGAAATTCACTGCAATCTACACTCGTTAGAAAGAAATGTATGGCAGAATCATACCAAAAAAGACATGTGGTTATATATATATATATATATAGGCGCAAAGTGAGTTAAAAATAACGGGTCTATAGTGAGGAATAGGGCGATGGGAGCACCAACCCCAACTTCCACTTGTCTGCTGAAGCTGCGACCCAGCATGTTGTGTCGCAGCTTCAGTCCTTTCTGAATGACCATCAGAGTCAACGCGCGTATCAACCTAAGGTGCATTATCATGGTTCACTATAATTGTGAGGGTCAATAAAAGGATGTGTGAATTGTGAGTGAATACCCCCCCCCCCCCCATCTTGGTTTGATGCTGTGAAGTGTTAATGACTGATGCTCGTGGTCCCAGCAGCGACAGACATCTCAGTTTCCAACTACAGGAGAGGCCAGTTGCGCTGTTTGCCGTTTGTTGATTATTGATTGTTGATTAATGATTGTTCTATTTTTGGTAATTGCGTGCATTTCTGTGCGATGAAAATAGCATAGCCATAAGCAAATCTAAGCTAAAACCCTCCTCCTCCTCCTCCTCCTCCTCATCCTCATCCTCATCCTCATCCTCATCCCCATCTCCCCCCTCCTCCTCCTCCTCATCTCCCCCCTCCTCCTCCTCCTCCTCCACCCCCTCCCCCTCCTCCTCCTCCTCCTCCTTCTCCTACTCGGGTCGGGAGTTCGAATTGGGGCCGAGTCAAACCATTGAGTTACAAAATTGATACTTGTCACTATCAAATAGTAGCATTACTGGGATAGGGAAAGGACTGGTTTGCTCAATATCAGGTTAATGTGACTCGAGTGGAATACCCACCATGGTGCTGTGTCCTGGTCTCCCAGTGGGGCAGAACTATAAAGTCGCCATAGGTGCACACTGTCACACGTTGGTACCCATTCTGATATGGCCTTAGATGTTGCCAAGGTGCAAAACCCCAACAGACAAAAAACTAATATATACCGGTCATGGTTTGTTTATTTATTTATTTATTTATTTATTTGTTCATTCATTCGTATATTCCTTCATGCGTTCATACTTTCATGCGTTCATTCCTTCATGCCTTCATTCCTTCATGCCTTCATTTACAAGTTAGCCATTTAAGATAAAAGTTCCTTCAAACTAAAGTAAGGTAGATTATGTTTATAATTATCAACCTGATATATTTATCTCAGGAAATGATGGAAACTCAAAATCATCGGACTATGCAACCTTAAGATTTAGCGAATTCCTCATACCTCATACCTCATACCTCATACCTCATACCTCATTCTCCGTCTTCCCTCCCTCCCTCCTTCCCTCCCTCCCCCCCTTCTCCTTCCCATTATCCCCTTCTACCCCTCACTCCGCTTCTGCCTCTTCCTCTTCCTCTCCCCCTTCTTCCAAACCCCCTATTCCCACCTCATGTCTTCCCTCTTCTCGCTCCCCTCCTTTCTCCCTCCAGCCTCCCTCCCCGCCCCCTCTCCACCATGTGGGTTCACAGGAGTAGCCTCGCGTTGTGTACTGAGCACGCATGACCAGTCGCTTCTATCGGAGATCAATCTAGAGGGGCGTGGCCATGACGTCAGTGGGCGGGGCGTGACGTCATGCATTGCGGGGGTGGACGGAGCACTGAGGATCCGCCGGTCGGGAAGGGTTGGGGGAGAGGGGGGGGGGGCAGGTGTGAATGGGGGACGTGTTGGGTGTAAGAGTTGAGGACAGGTGTGGGTGTGAACGTGAGAGCACGAGAAAGTCTGTTTTGTTGTGGGTATGTAGATGGTGGGTGTGTAAATGGGAGTGTGTGGGTGTGTGCAGATGGGGGAGTGTGTAGGTGTGTGCAGATGGGGGAGTGTGTAGGTGTGTGCAGATGGGAGTGTGTAGGTGTGTGTGTAGATGCGAGTGTTTAGGTGAATGTAGATGGGGGAGTGTGTAGGTGTGTGTATATGGGGGAGTGTGTGTGTGTGTAGTTGGGGGAGTGTGTAGATGGGTGTGTGTGTAGTGTGTGTAGATGGGAGTGTGTAGGTGTGTGTGTAAATGTGGGGGGGGGGAGTGTGTAGGTGTGTGTAGTTGGGGGAGTGTGTAGGTGTGTGTAGATGGAGTGTGTGTGTGTAGTTGGGGGAGTGTGTAGATGGGTGTGTGTGTAGTGTGTGTAGATGGGAGTGTGTAGTGTGTGTAGATGGGAGTGTGTAGTGTGTGTAGATGGGAGTGTGTAGGTGTGTGTGTAGTTGGGGGAGTGTGTAGATGTGTGTGTAAATGTGGGGGGGTGTGTAGGTGTGTAGTGGGGGAGTGTGTAGGGTGTAGATGGGTGTGTAGGTGTGGAATGAGTGTGTGGTGTAGATGGGTGTGTGTAGTGTGTGTAGATGGGAGTGTGTAGGTGTGTGTGTAGTTGGGGAGTATGTAGGTGTGTGTAAATGTGGGGGGGGAGTGTGTAGGTGTGTGTAGATGGGGGGTGGTAGGTGTTGTGTAGATGGGAGTGTGTAGGTGTGTGTAGATGGAGTGTGTAGGTGTGTGTGTAGTTGGGGGAGTGTGTAGATGGGGTAGTGTGTAGGTGTGTGTAGATGGGGTAGTGTGTAGGTGTGTATGTAGATGGGGGAGTATGTAGGTGGGCGTGTATATGGGGGAGTGTGTAGATGGGGGAGTGTGTACGTGGGTGTGTGTGTAGTGTGTGCAGATGGGGGAGTGTGTAGGTGTGTGTGTAGATGGGGGAGTGTGTAGGTGTGTGTAGATGGGGGAGTGTGTATGGGTGTGTAGGTGTGTGTGTAGATGGGGGGAATGTGGATGTGTGTGTAGAAGTGTGGGTGTGAGACGTGGCGTGGCTGCATTTTATGGACGAAATGTTTGTTTGCTCCCTTTGATGATGTCATGCTGACGTCATGGCTGTTAGAAAAGCGTCCCCGACTTCCCGAAGTGTTTGTGTGCTCTGGCTTCGAATCACCCGATGGGTGGGTGGGGGGGGGGGGGGAGGTGCTCATTTATTGTACGCGCGGAATAATTGGAGTGAGCGAATGTGGTTGTGGTGGTGAGGTTTAGGGTTAGTGAGAATGTGGTAGAGGGGTGGGTGGTCGGAATGTGGTAGTGGGGTGAGTGGAAATGTGGTGGGAGTGGGGTGAGTGGTGGGAATGTGGTAATGGGGTGAGTGGTGGGAATGTGGTAGTGGGGTGAGTGGTGGGAATGTGGTAGTGGGGTGAGTGGTGGGAATGTGGGTAGTGGGGTGAGTGGTGGGAATGTGGTTGTGGGGTGAGTGGTGGTAGTGGGGTGAGTGGTGGGAATGTGGTATGAGGTGAGTGGTGGGAGTGGTAGTGGGGTGAGTGGTGGGAATGTGGTCATGGGGTGAGTGGTGGGATGTGGTAGTGGGGTGAGTGGTGGGAATGTGGTCATGGGTGAGTGGTGGGAATGTGGTAGTGGGGTGAGTGGTGGAGTGTGGTAGTGGTGGGATGTGGTGTGTGGTGGGAGTGGTGGGAATGTGGTAGTGGGGTGAGTGGTGGGAATGTGGTAGTGGGTGAGTGGTGGGAATGTGGTAGTGGGGTGAGTGGTGGGAATGTGGTAGTGGGGTGAGTGGTGGGAATGTGGTAGTGGTGGGGTGAGTGGTGGGAATGTGGTGTGGGGTGAGTGGTGGGAATGTGGTAGTGGGGAGTGGTGGGAATGTGGTAGTGGGGTGAGTGGTGGAATGTGGTAGTGGGGTGAGTGGTGGGAATGTGGTAGTGGTGGGAATGTGGTTGTGGGTGGGAGTGGTGGGAATGTGGTAGTGGGGTGAGTGGTGGGAATGTGGTCATGGGGTGAGTGGTGGGAATGTGGTTGTGGTGGGAGTGGTGGGAATGTGGTAGTGGGGTGAGTGGTGGGAATGTGGTCATGAGGTGAGTGGTGGGAATGTGGTAGTGGGGTGAGTGGTGGGAATGTGGTAGTGGGGTGAGTGGTGGGAATGTGGTAGTGGGGTGAGTGGTGGGAATGTGGTAGTGGGGTGAGTGGTGGGAATGTGGTAGTGGGGTGAGTGGTGGGAATGTGGTAGTGGGGTGAGTGGTGGGAATGTGGTAGTGGGGTGAGTGGTGGGAATGTGGTAGTGGGGTGAGTGGTGGGAATGTGGTAGTGGGGTGAGTGGTGGGAATGTGGTCATGGGGTGTGTTGTGGTAGTGAGGTTAGTTGCGCGTGGGAATGTGGTGGTAGTGGGGAAATGAGGTAGGGGTGTGTGGGAGCGGGGTAAGCAGTGTGGGATAACGTCGTTATAGGGTGAGTGGGACTGTGGTAACGTGGTTATTGGTCGTTAGGAATCTGGGAATGTGGTAACAGTTGATGAATGGTAGGTGGAAATGTGTGTGTGTGTGAATGACGTGTGTTTGCGGGTGTACTCTGTACAGTATCATGTAGCAATATGTTCACTAGTCTACAACAGGACACCCCCCCCCCCCCCAACACACACACATGTGTGTAACATGTACTGTATCATGTACCAAGGTGTTCACTAAACTAGTCTACAACAGGAGCCCCACATGTGTGTAACATGTACTGTATCATGTATCAAGGTGTTCACTAAACTAGTCTACAACAGGAACCCCACACATGTGTGTAACCTGTACTGTAACAACTATCATATACCAAGGTGTTTACTAAACTGGTCTACAACAGGAGCCCCACATGTGTGTAACCTGTACTGTATCAACTATCATATACCAAGGTGTTCACTAAACTAGTCTAAACTGAGTCAAACCAAAGACTTATACCAAATTGATACTTGTCACTACTTTGCTTATTGCTCGGCATTGCTTGGATAGGGCAAGGACTGCCTAATTAGCTCGGTCGTAGGATAATGCGACTGAATCTCAGATCAGATCATGAGTGTTGTTTGTTGTGGCTTAACATTTACAATCATGTCCGGACAAACTTGTCATAATGTGTTCTGATGGTAACTTTATAGTGCTGCCCCACTGGAAAGTCAGGTTACAGGCACCATGACCCGATATTCCACTCAGTCACATTATACTGAACCTGAACAAACCAGTCCTTCCCCATATCCTATTAATGCTGAGCGCCAGTCTAGTTAGTGTCAAGTATCAATATTGTACGTCATTGGTTTGGCGCTGGTTTTGGTTCAAACCCACGCGAAGCCAGCCAGCTCTCTTAACGATCCAGCCATCATGTCCGGTGGCGAAGGTGGAGGCCGTGAAGTGGGTATGACTAGGTGTTCGCACGGAGGGGGGGGGGGGGATCTGGTGGGGCTGTGGGGAGGCAGAAATTATTCACACCTAACCACAAGATGTTACTTACTGCCAGTCTTTCTGGGTATTTTTTGTTGTTTAGCTTAAACAGGAATGCATCTGTTTGAATGCACTGGTGTCATACCACAAGGGCTGTCTAATTTTGAAAGCTGATCATGTCCCAAGATTAATTGGGAGGGAATAAAACCCTCCTGCTTGTAAACTCTATCAGACTTCTTCTTTTTCTTCTTTTTGGTAGATCGTGGGATTTGAACCCATGGGTTCGAACCCTGGTCGAGTCAAACCAATGACATAAAGATTTATACTCGTCGCTTCCTAGCCAGGCGCTCGCCATTATTAGTATATTGCAAATACTGGTTGGCTCAGTGTCAGGATAATGTGACTGAGTGGGATATCAAGTCATGGTGCCGGCGGTCTGGTCTCCCGGTGAGGCAGCACTAAAGTCGCAATGAGTGCACTGTCACAAGTCAGTACCCGTCCTGATATAAGCTTAGATGTTGCCAAGTCATAAAACTCCACCAACCACCCAATTTTCTTCCCGTCTTGATATGATATTAGATGTTGCTAGGACGTAAAACAACATTCTTCTTCTTCTTCGTCTTCTTCTTCTTCTTCTTCTTCTTCTTCTTCAGGGTTCATTGTGTGTGGGGTTAGTGTAGGGCGTTACATTTGGGATAAGGAGGTATATAACAGGGTGGCTGTGAAAGGATGGGGGAGGTTAGACACGATTTGTCTCCGTGGAAACGGGATAGTATCGATCACGTGGCGCCATTCGGCGGCATTGGCAACAAGTGTTATCTGCTCTGTTACCATGACAACTCATCAAATTTAGCAACTTGCTGAGTGCTGGAAGGTGCAAGTTAGAATGTTGGAACATGTTCTTTGGCTCCTGTTAACCAACTTGGTGGTGTACATGACCTGATTTGCTAAGTTACCCCGCTGTGTAACTCTGTGGTTTATGTGACCCAGTGTGTTAGGTAAACCCGCTAACTAGTATGGTGGTATAACCTGCTATGTAACTTGGTGGTGTACATGACCCAGTTGACTAGGTAAACCCGCTAACTGATGCGGTGGTATAACCGCTATATAACTTGGTGGTCTTACCTGGGCAAGTTGGCATGGTAAACCCACTATGTAACTCGGTGACATACATGACCCAGTTGACTAAGCCAGCTATGTAACTCAGTAGTCTACATGACCCAGTTGGTTAGGTAAACCCACTATGGAACTCAGTGACATACATGACCCAGTTGACTAAACCAGCTATGTAACTCAGTAGTCTACATGACCCAGTTGGTACGGTACCCACTATGTAACGCAGGACCATACCTGACCCAGGTTGTAAACCCTAACTATGCTACATGACCAGTTGCAACCCATGTCAGTGACATACATTGACCCAGGACTCGGTGAATCAGACTAGTTGGTAGGTAACTCGCAATGACCGCTACATCATGACCCAGTGACTACAGCGTTGGACTACACATTAACCCAATTTGGCCCAGTTGGCATACCATGACAGTGACTAAACAGCTATGAAACTCATGTCAACTACCCATTGTATACCGCTATGGATTCTTGACTCCATACCATTGTAACCGCTATGACCCGGGACATTACAACCTCCATTGACAAACCCGCTATGGAATCGATGACTCACTTGGCTCGCGATTAACGTATGTGCCCCAATTGACTGGTAAGCCTGCTAACTAACTTGGTGGTCTAGATGACTATTAGCTGGGTTATCTCGCTGTTTAACTAAGTTTTCTGTCTACATGACCCAGTTGGCTAGGTAAACCTGTTCTGTAACTCGGTGATATATATGACCCAGTTGGCTAGGTAAACCCGCTAACTGACATGGTCTACATGACCCAGTTAGCTGGGTAAACCAGCTATTTAACTCAGTGACATACATGACCCAGTTGACTAAACCCAATCTGTAACTCAGCAAGCTACATGACCCAGTTGGCTAGTAAGCCCGCTAACTAACTTGGTGGTCTACATGACCCAGTCATTGATCTGTCACGTGACCTGTACGCTGGCCGATCATGTTGCCAGCATGCTCGCATTGTGGGTTGTTCGTCTGTGATACCCAAGTCGGGCAGATTGTGGCTCAACCTATATATACCACCCAGCTGTCGTTTCCTACACCCCCCCCCCCCCCCTCCTCCCGCCCACACACATCCGACACTTCTACTTCCTCCCTCCACTCACCACCACAACTAGCTCAACCACCATTACCACGCCTATAACCACCACCATCACCACCAACCACCCACCACCAATACCTCAACAACCATCACCACACCTATAACCACCATCACTACCTCAACAACCACCACAACACCTATAAGCACCACCATCACCAACAACCACCCACCACCACCACCAATACCTCAACAACCATCACTACCTCAACAACCACCACAATACCTATAACCGCCACCATCACCACCCACCACAACCAATACCTCAACAACCATCACTACCACAACACCTATAACCGCCACCACCACCACCAATACCTCATCAACCATCACTACTTCAACAACCACCACAACACCTATAACCACCAGCATCACCACCAACCACCCACCACCACCAATACCTCTACAATCACCACCACACCTATAACCACCACCACTACCTCAACAACCATCACTACCTCAACAACCACCACAACACCTATAGCTGCCACCATCACCACCACGACTACCACCTCCACAACCACCTGCCATCTTCTTCACCTACAACCCCATCAACTACCATCGCCAGCATCACCACCGGCCACCCACTATCACCACCTCGACCACCCACCACCTCAACCACCGCCACCACCACCTTCACCTCCACCTCCCACTACCTCACCAACCATCCTTAGCTCCACCATCTCAACTTAGATGTTGCCAGGACGTAAAACTCCAACATCTCAACAACCACCAATGCCACTCTCCCCTCACTCCACTTCAACAACCACCACCATTAGATGCCACCACCACCCAGAGTACTGAGCCCTGCCTTACCTTACAATGAGTCTCACCCCCCCCCCCCCCCCCCACACACATTCACTCCACGCGGTCATTCAATGCCCTTCCTTGGTGAGGGGGGGGGGGGCGGGAGGCGTGGCCCTTACGGCAATGACGTCATCTATCCGGGCAGCCAATGGGCGGGCGTGGCGTTGACGTCACGATGACGTCCTTGGAGCGTGGCGTGGCGTTGTTATTGTTGACTAGCTCGGCGCCCACGTGGGGGGGGGGGGCGTCATGTTGCCATGGCGACGGGCCGGCGCCGGCCGGCCTTCTGACTCCCGCGCGTGGATTGATTCCAGAGAAAGAGAGACAGACAATTTGTATTGGTGTGTGTGTGTGTGTGTGTGAAGGGGGACTTCGTGTGTGTGGAGGGGGGGGGGACTTCGTTTGTGTGTGTGTGTGTGTGTGTGTGTGTGTGTAGGGGGTCTTTATTCCCCGAGTTCTGAGTGTTGTGGGGGAGGGAAGGGGCTGATAAATTAGTTACAATCAAAATCAAATTTAGAATATCTTCACTTAGTAAAAACAAAAAAAGGAAGAAAAAGATTCTGTACTCTATGTTGCTCTTGCTTTCCATCCTTCCTTTCTTCCTTCCTTCCTTCCTTCCTTCCTTCCTTCCTTCCTTCCTTCCTTCCTTCCTTCCTTCCTTCCTTACCTCCTCCCCTACACCATCTCTCACCCCTCTGCGTGTTTGTCTGTCACCGATCGCTTCTTCTCTGTCTCCTCCTCCCTCCCTCCTACCTCCTCCCTCCTCCTCCTCCCTCCCTCCCTCCCTCCCTCCCTCCTCCTCCTCCCTCCTCCCCCATCCCCCATACCGACTTCATATACTACTCACACGAACCCGGGATAGTCTCATATGGTCTAGATCTGGGTTAACTTTATAATTTTAAATATCATCCCCACCTCTGTGTCTATCGTTCTTTTTAAGCTAAGAGTGAATTACACTGACCGGTCTGGTTTCACAGTGGGGCAGTACTATAAAGTCGCCATGAGTGCGCGGTGTCACAAGTCGGTACCCGTCCTGATAAGACCTTAGATGTTGCAAGGACGTAAAACAACAAACAAACAACAAACAAACATACATACATACATACATACATACATACATACATACATACATACATACATACATACATACATACATACATACATACATACATACATACATACATACATACATACATACATACATACATACATACACACACACACACACACACACACACACACACACACACACACACACGACCGGGTGGCCTAATCGGGCGAGCGCAGACTTCCCGTGCGGTAGGTCAAGAATTCGATTCCTGGTCGAGCCAAACCAATAACTTAGAAAAATTAATATTGTCGCTACCTAGCCTGGCACTCAGCATTACTAGGATAGGGCAAGGTCGGGATGGCTGAATGAGTTGAGCGTCCGTCTGCTGTTTTGGGAGATCGGGGGATCCGAACTCATGAGTTCGAACCCTGGTCGAATCAAACCAATGACTTAAAAATTGATACTTGTCGCTTCCTAGCCAGGCACTCGGCATTATAAGGATAGGGCAAGGACTGGTTGACTCAGTGTACAGGATAATGTGACTGACTGAGTGAGATATCAGGTCATGGTGCTGGCGGCCTGGTATTCCAGTGGGGCAGCACTATAAAGTCGCCATGAGTGGCCCTGTCTGCATATTTTCTATTCAATTCTTTGTCAGTACACAGTGCATTCTCTATGAATATAATGTTGCGCTGCTGTTTAATATTAGTTTTTTATTAGCACCCTTACACTACTTGTTCATTTCCAATTGATATCAAATAGAAAATTGCTGCGTCCATACAGGGCCTGGAAAGTCTTGATCTTCATTTGCCTCATTGCAATGCCTTGACCTTGAATTTAACCTATTTTGGGTAATTAGTCTTGAAAATCTTTGAATTCCATTAGACTGTCTCCACTGAGACTGCACTTCTTGCCCTGTGTCCATTAGTCCGACATTAGTCCGACATCACCATTGCCAATTGTTGTTTTTCCCTGAAATCCAAATGAAAATAGTCTTGGATTCCTGTCAAAAATTGCCTTGAAAAGCCTTGAAATAGCCTTGAATTCCATACCTTAACCTGTGTTCGGACCCTGAAATTGTGACATTGGATGAAATAAGGCAGTTGGTATCCACGTTTATATTCCAATGTCACAAACCCCAGGCACTTCGACCCCCACCCCCACACACGTGCGTATGTGTGGGTGTGGGTATGTCCACACTCTGCTTGGCCTATTTGTTGTTTCATGTCTCGTCCTGTCTAGTCCAGTTGTCATTTCATGAACCTAGCAATGTCCTTTCCTATGAACTTTTTTTGTTATGGATTTGTACTCCCATGGGGACCTAGAACAAATTCAGCTTGGTTGCCCAAATGGCATCTTTGGGCAACTCTGGTAATTTGCATAATCCAAGACGGCCACTGAACGCCTTCTTGAAAATTGAACTTTTGAACCACTTGTCCTAGAATTATGTGTAATACCTCTTTTACATGGGTTTTGGCATGTAGAATCCATTTCTGGTGGTTTTTTTTTCAAATCAAGGTGAAGATCAAGTGTTAACGGTCAGGTCAAAGGCTAGATCAGGTCAAAGTTCAGCGGTACAATGAATGAAAACTTCAACTAAATGTTATTTTAGTTTGTTCATGTACAGGAATGGATAATCATGCAATATTTAAGACATTTGTCCATGATTAAATAGTAATTCTCACTTCATCTTCCGAATACCGGAAGTTAAGTATCCGGGGAGAGGTCAAGCCCGCGCAGACCAGATCTGGCTTCAGTTAGCAACTCGGCAGCGACAGAGCAACAGTGAGTCGGAGGAGGAAAACAAACTTAGGTAAGTTTAAGTGAAACTAAGAGATATTGATCCAAATGATATGCACAGTAGTAATGACTACGGTTGTGCACGTGAAATGTATACTTAAATGTATGTTACGTGTGATTACGACACTGTCTAAGCTCTGCTCACGCTGTCGTTACAGTACGACGTACAAACAAGACTGCGATAACACGTGCTCCTGACACTGCTATCGGGCGGATCGAACACGCTTTGCGCGCTACTAGATGGTGTGGTCGCTAATACGCCCAAACAACACTCAATATGGCAAAAATGATGTCCGCAGAGGACCAGCCATCGATTTCACTGCATGGCGTCAGTGAATCGGAGAGTGAAACGGCAGAACCCTCAAGGGTTTCTAAAGCCAAGCCTCAAAAGAAAATGGCGGCTGACACCAAGCCGAAAACTAGGGCGAAGGCACCTGACTCAGTGCAAGCGCCCCTGGCAGCACAAACCTCTATGCCACAACCAGAAATGGCGGAAATTTAGAGGATGTACGAAGAACTCGCCCTATTAAGACAGGAGGCGAGAGAGTACAGGCTGGAGACAGAGCAAATTCGGGACAGCGCCCGGGAAGAGTGGCAGTAGCAGTCCGCTGAGCGGACCGAGCTAGACACAAAAATAGGTCAACATGGCAGTGGGGCGAGCGCATGGCAAGACCACAAAGAAGAAGATTAGGAGGATTACGATCCATACTGGGAGGAGGAAGACACAGAGGAAGACTCCCTCAGTACCTCTGAACAAGTGTTGGCATTGAAATATGGCCTAACAGATTAGTGAGAAACATAAACCAGAGGCGAGTGAGACGATTAAACCGTCACCGTTTAGCTCATTCAAAGCAGTTTGTTTGTTTGTTTGTTGTTGTTTTAGGTCCTAGCAACATCTAAGGTCATATCAGGACGGGTACTGACTTGTGACAGTGCGCACTCATGGCGACTTTATAGTGCTGTCTCACTGGGAAACCAGGCCGCCGGGACCATGACCTGGTATCCCACTCAGTCATATTATACTGACACTGAGCGCACCAGTCCTTGCCCTGTCCTAATAATGCCGAGCGCCTGGCTAGGAAGGGACAAGCACCAATTTTCAAGTCATTGGTTTGACTCGACCAAGGTTCGAACCCACGACCCTATGATCTACCAGCACGGGAGACGGACGCTCCAACTCATTCGGCCATCCCGTCTGGTCAAAGCACCTCCACTACCAAAACCACAGCCTGCGGAGGCAGCCGTTACAACAACAACAGCAGCACCAGCAGGAACCATGTCAACGGCGACCAAGCCTAAGCCCAGACGGGAGTACAAGATCACAGAAGGGCTCCAGGTGGGATCAGTGCTCACAGAACTGCAAGAAATATACAAAAAAGTTAAGCGTCCGCTAACGTCGAGAATCACAGTAAGCGAGACTATGGCGGGGATGATACACCACTACTACGGGTGCCGACCATGGGGGTCCCGAAACATCTCAAGACCATAAAAGATGTGGCATGGCTCTACACAGAGCTGGCCGACGTGCCCGCAGCTAGGATCCAAATCCTAAATGACGAAATTTGTTTCACAGAGGGACGGAAAGAAGGTGAAAGTGCCTTACTGACGGCGTCCAAAGGGCTGCTAGGGGCACTCACAGCAATCGTCCCAACTATGGACCTAATCTTACAGCGGGGGGCAGCAGACCCCAAACTAGATTCGCAAGCAGTGAATGTGCTCAATGCTTTTAAGTTACTGGTAGCAACCCACAGTCAGGTCAGAGCAGACCGTATTGCTGGTGTGGGTAAAGTAGTACACACACACTTGGGTAAGGAACTCATACATGTGAAGCGGGACGTCTATGGCGACCTTCCCGAACCAACAGAGTACCTACTAGGTGAGAACCTAGGGGAGCGAAACAAGCAGCTACTCAAGTCGGTCAAAGCGTCCGACAACTGCATGAACACGAACCGAGCGTACCCCAGCAAGCGCAGAAACAGCTATGATCACCAGGGCAAGACTACGCCCTACAACAAGTTTCGGGGAGGCAGAGGCCCGAAAGGCGCGTCTAACTGGGGTGCGAGATCAGCGGCACCCGAAAAGAAGTACGGGCGTACAAATGAAGACTACGCACAGTACGGCAACGTGCCATCCACCCCGAGAGGAGGGCGTGGCCGAGGAAACCCCAGACGGGGTTTTCAGAAGTGAGGCGCCCAATCCAGGTGTGTGCCTCAACAGTCCAATTAAACACTGGTAAGCATGAAATCCCACTGTACGAAGAAATTAAAACAAAAGCAGGGAACATTGTGCATCAATTAACGTTTTGGAAACAGTTAGCGTCTGATAAATAGATTTTAAAATGTGTAGTGGGGTTGACTATACTGTTCACTAGCACCCCGATACAAAAGAGAGAACCTCACCCATTCAGAATGGATAAGGAAGAGAGAACATTCGTAACAAATGAGGTAAAAATGTTAGCAAGCAAGGGAGTGTTAAGAGAGGTGGTCCCAGTACAGGAACAATGGATCTCTAATATTTTTCTAAGGCCGAAGCCTAACGGAAAATTCAGAATGATATTAGACCTCACTGAACTAAATAAAATCATCCAGTATGAACACTTTAAAATGTTCAACCTAAAAACAGCGTTAGATCTGATTGAAAGAGGAGCATGGATGGCCAGTGCTAACCTCACAGATGCGTACTATTCGGTAAAAGTAAAAGAATCCCAAGAAAATATTTGCGCTTTCGGCTGGGAGAAACTCTACTTGAGTATCAAGTCCTACCCAACGGTCTAACACTGGGCCCTAGGTTTTTCACAAAATTGCTAAAATCAATTTATGCTGACACGGGTGAGAGGGGCCATATATGTTTCCCCTACTTAGACGACAGCTTTGTGCATGCGAACATGCGTGACAAATGCCGTACGGCAATCTCAGACCTTGTAAACCTATTTAAAAACTTAGGATTTACAATAAATGAGGAGAAGTCAGTATTAGAACCAACACAATGCCTGAAATTCCTGGGCTTCGAGATAGACTCAAATACAATGGAAGTTGAACTAACGGAAAATATACTAACAAAATTCCGGGAAGCAGCCCTTGAGATAATTAACAATAAAACACCCGTAATAAGACAAGTAGCGGGAATAGTGGGGCTGATGGTAGCCTACTCACCAGCAGTGGAGTATGCAGGGGCGCACTTCAAACAGTTGGAAAGAGATAAGATTAAGGCCCTAAAAAGAAGTAAGGGAAACTTTGATGACATAATGTGGATCTCAAACGAGGGTCTAGCAGACATAAGCTGGTGGTTAGAACAGTTAGAAGCACCAAGGCAGATCAGGAGGGAACCGCCAAAGATTGAGCTGTACACAGACACCTCACTAGAGGGATGGGGGGGCGCATACACAAACAGAGGGCCGTTGGCACCCAGAAGAACTAGCACACATAAATGTACTAGAACTAAAAGCCATACTTTTCGGCCTAAAAAGGCTATGTAACGTAGAAAACACGCGCATACGAATACGTATGGATAACACAACGGCATTAGCATACGTTAAGAAGAAGGGTGGTACAAAGTCAGAGGACAGCTTGAGAGAGTCAATACAAATTTGGGAATGGGCATAGCTCCACCAGAACTGGCTAACAATTACACACATTCCAGGGGTCAAGAACGTGCTAGCGGACCGGAGATCTAGAAAATTCACAGATCACCTAGAGTGGAAATTAAACGAAAATATATTCAATGAATTATGTGACTGTTGGGGCATACCAGAAGTGGATATGTTTGCATCAAGACTAAATAGACAGTTAGGGAAGTATCTCAGTTGGGAGCCGGAACCAGACAACTGGAAAATGGACACATTTACATTTAGCTGGGCTAATATGTTCATTTTCTGCTTCCCACCATTCAGCCTCCTGCCATGAGTGGCGATGAAAATCAAGGAAGACGGGACGAGGGCGATAGTGATCGCCCCACACTGGCCAGCACAACCATGGCACCTGATCCTCTAAGAGGGGGCAAAAGAGCAGCGCAGGTTCCCCAAAAGGCCGGGGAACCTCTCTGGGACAGGGCACCTGTGCAGCGAAAGCAAGGGACCAGGGCTACAAGATGTAAGATTGACGGCTTACCTTTTCTAGCGAACACATGGAGACCATTTGGAGTCGACACCAGCAAGTCGAAGTTGTCATACCAGCCAAATATGAGACCGACTGCCCAAGTGAGCCCCATCATCTGATGCAGCATAGCAGCATTGTCACTGACATACTTCATCGCTAACTTACGGCATCACAGCACCTCATCATATGACACAGTGTACCCATGTCCATTTAAAATGTGAATGAGATCACTGCTACCAAACTTGTGGTGTAGTTTGACACCCTACCCAAGTGTTGTTTGGTTCCATGTATTGGTAATGCAATATTGTATGCATTGTGATACTCAGTGATACATTTGTGACTTCACCATTTGATATTTCCTTTGAGACAAATCTAAGCAGTGTAGCACTAGTTTGTTGCCTTGCCTTGGCATAAGTGAAATCACCAAAACCATAGTTTTTTTTGCTCGATAGAATACCACGTGCCCCAACTGTAATTTTGTGTCACCAAAGCATCCTCTTTCTCCTCATCCACAGTGTCCACTTTAGCAACCTTCACAATCTTACCTTCAAACTCCTGGAATCCAACAATGGATGCACATCCCTCAATGGAAAGTATCATCACCTAAATCCTTAACCAGCTTGGCAAATATTTGCCTTTGTGTCAGCTGACCACCATAACTCACATTCGTATCATGTAGTTCAATGAATGTCCAAGTACATAGCTTTTGATTAGAATACATCTTATCAACAAGCAATTTCATAGCGTCATTATCAATCGTGTAGGAGACTGGTCGACATGCAGAGGGATTTTCCTGAATTCATCATAACAACGAATATGATACTGTGCACTCTGTTGCACACTCAATAAGATTTGTTACTGTTTGTAGCTTGAATATTTTCAGTTTTCCAGACCTGCTGCAGGTTGCGCCCATCCTAAAGCACTGCATCAGCCATTTCGAATCCTGCACAAGAACTATTAGAATTATGAAGAAATTTGGATAAATTCATGTCAGGTTTGGCTAGAATATTATTCAGCATAAAATTCCCTTTCATTTGAGCCTTATTTGAAGTCTATATGACAATTTTGAAATGTTGACACCTGCAACCCAGGTATTTTGGATGCCATCTTGGATTAATGTAATTTACCAGAGATGCCCAAAGTTGCGATTTGGGCAACCAAGCTAAGTTTGTTCTAGGACCCCATATGAGTACAAATCGACAACAAAGGAAAGAACATTTCTAGAATATATAGGAACGTCAACTGGACTAGTGTGTCTGTTCCTGTTCCTGTTTTCTTGTACCCTGACCAGGTTTTTCACCATGTCCTTTTCTGTCCTGTGCTTTCTTCTCTGTCATTTTCTACTTCTTTCTGGTTAAATTAAAAAAACTAAAAAACTTCTGGTCACACACTGTGTTCACTCCCCTCCTACACTGTTCTGTCACACCACATTCAGTACCCTCCTACACTATTCTATCACACCACATTCACTACCATCCTACACTGTTCTGTCACACCATGTTCACTACCCTCCTACACTGTTCTGTCACACCACATTCACTACCCTCCTACACTGTTCTGTCACACCACATTCACTACCATCCTACACTGTTCTGTCACACCATGTTCACTACCCTCCTACACTGTTCTGTCACACCACATTCACTACCCTCATACACTGTTCTGTCACACCATGTTCACTACCATCATACACTGTTCTGTCACACCATGTTCACTACCCTCCTACACTGTTCTGTCACACCATGTTCACTACCCTCCTACACTGTTGTCACACCATGTTCACTATGCTCCTACACTGTTCATGCTCACTACCCCGCACACACACTACCATTGTACACTGTTTTGTCACACCATGTTCACTACCCTCCTACACTATTCTGTCACACTATTTTCACTACACTCCTACACTGTTCTATCACACCATATTCACTACCCTCCTACACTGTTCTGTCACACCACATTCACTACACTCCTACACTCTTCTGTCACACCACATTCACTACCCTCCTACACTGTTCTGTCACACCATGTTCACTACCCTCCTACACTGTTCTGTCACACCATGTTCACTACCCTCCTACACTGTTCTGTCACACCATGTTCACTACCTCATCACGCTCTGTCTCACATGTTCCTACATCCTACACTTCTGTCACACCATGTTTCACGACCCCTACACTTTCTGTCACACCATGGTCACTACCTCATATACACTCTTCTGTCACACCTGTTCACTACACTCCTACACGTTCTGTCACACCATGTCTCACTCCTATACACTCTTCTGTCACACCATGTTCACTATCATACACTCTTCTGTCACACCATGTCACTACCCTACCTCTTCTGTCACACCAGTCAAACTCATACACTCTTCTGGCAACAGTTCACTACACTCTACATCTTCGTCCACCTGTTCACTACCTCATACACTCTTCTGTCACACCATGTTCACTACCCTCATACACTCTTCTGTCACACCATGTTCACTACCTCATACACTCTTCTGTCACACCACATCACTACACTCCTACACTCTTCTGTCACACCATGTTCACTACCCTCATACACTCTTCTGTCACACCATGTTCACTACCTCATACACTCTTCTGTCACACCATGTTCACTACCTCCTACACTCTTCTATGTCCTATTACACTTGTCACACCATCCTACCACTCTTCGGACACACCACTTCATACTCTCCACACTGTTCTTACACCACATTCACTACCTCTAACTGTTCTGTCACCACCATCATTCATACCCTCCTTACACGTTTCTGTCACACCGTTATACCCTCCTACACTGTTCTGTTACACACCACATGTCACTAGCCCTCCTACATCTGTTCTGTCACGACCAAATGTTCATTACCATCATTACACTGTTCTTTGTCACTATATTCTCGTACCTCTTCGAATTGAGGATACTAGATGTCAGCGTATGCTCATGAAGGGTAGTGATGCTGGTCACACCTGTTCGCTACCACTCATACCCTCTTCTGAATGCATTATCACTCCTCCATCTCTTCTGTCACACCATCCTACCTCCTAACGCTTCTGTCACCCTGCCCGCTACCCGTCCTCCGCTTCGTCACCCTGTCACTACTCTCCTGCACTTCACTGTCACACCCCACGTCGTCACACCTCCACACCCTCCTCCCCCACCTGCCCCCTCCTCCGTCACTCTTCCTGACCTGGTCACTACCGTGGTACACTCCTCCTTCATCTCCAACACCACGTTCAACCTCCTACACGTGCACACCACTCACACCCCCCACTCACACCACATTCACTACCCTCCTACACTGTTCTGTCACACCACATTCACTACCATCCTACACTGTTCTGTCACTATATTCATTACCTCCCCGTTGATGGATTACTAGATGTAGCGTATGCTCAAGAAGGGAAGTGATGCTGGTTCAAATACCTGTGTTTACCATCTCATTCCCTTTTAGAATTGCAAAATGTCAGATCCTCCCTCTTCCCTCCTCCCTCCTCCCTCCTCACTCCTCACTCCTCACTCCTCACTCCTCACTCCTCCCTGCCCCTCCCCGTCCGCTACCTTCCCTCCTCCCTTATCCGCTCTCTCCATTGCACTTCCTCATCCAACCTACTGCGCTCCTCCCCCCCCCCCCCCCACACACACACACTCACTCAGATTTCTTCCCTTTTTTGAAAATTCCTGCAAAGCCACTGCACGCAAACCCTTTCAAATTGGTAGGCTTCGAAACTCATGCTGCCTCCTTCTTCCCACCCCATACCTCCCCTCCCCTACCCTACAATACCCTCCTCTCCTCTCCAATACCCTCCTCTCGTCTCCTCTCCTCTCCTCTTCCCTCTCCTCCCCTCTCCTCCCCTCTCCTCCCCTCTCCTCTCCCTCCCCTTCACTCTCCCCTCCCCTCCCCTCCCCTCCCCTCCCCTCCCCTCCCCTCCCTTCCCATCCCCTCCCCTCCCCTCCCCTCCCCTCCCTCCCCTCCCCTCCCCTCCCCTCCCCTCCCCTCCCCTCCCCCTCTTTGGCCGCGTTCGGCGCAAACGATGAGAGAACCTGTGTGTGCGGCGGGGAGGGGGGGGGGAGCAGGGGGAGGGTGGTAACGGCTGGAACTAGGTCACCAATGACGTCATACGGTCTGAGCGCGTGCCCTCTGAGGGAGGTGCTCGTTGGCGCCCCCTGTCGGCGTGGCGCACACCAGCAGTAGAGCCGGCTCTCCGGGCGGAGGCGCCGCCTAGGCTCTTGGCGAGATGCTGGGAGAGTGCGGACTGTGTTACATCACTGGTGGGGGTGGGGGTGGGGGTGGGGGTGGATGGACGTGCGCCCCTGGCGACACAGCGCCAGCACTGGCGGGCCTGCTAAATGTTCCCCAACCCTTCCGCTGTTTTTTGTGTGTGTACGGTGATTTGTTTGTTTGTTGGGGTTTTGTGTTGTATAATTTATTATGCGAGTATTATTTTAGGACGACGGCGTGTATTATCCGTGGTCGGCATAATACCTATTCTAGTTTATAGGAACCGTATTTACATAAGCTATCGATTTATTGCGAGATACAAATCTGCAGTATGGTTGTCAGCACATTACTCATATGTCCGTGGTGGTCACACGAGTGTCCAACTGTACTACTTAAGCGTGCATTCCTTACACGCGGTATGCGGCATGCGGTATGCGAATGGCATGATTCCTTCTATGCGGTAATCGGCATGCGGCGAGGTCTCACACGGGGGTTCCTACCTTTATCCACAGAAATAGGAATAGTTATCATCATCTACTACTACTACTAGTAGTAGTAGTAGTACTACTACTACTACTACTACTACTACTACTACTACTACTACTACTACTACTACTACTACTACTACTACTACTACTACTACTACTGCTACTGCTACTGCTACTGCTACTGCTACTGCTGCTGCTGCTGCTGCTGCTGCTGCTGCTGCTACTACTACCTGCTACTACTACTCGCATGATCATGATCATGGACGGATCGAGTTGTCGCATTCGCATACCGCGTGTAAGGAATGTAGCCCATAGGCTTCAAGGTGTTTGGATTTTTTGTTGCATTCGCATTCGCATACCGCATGTAAGGCAGCACTAAAAAGTCACATGAGTGTGCACTGTCACAAGTCGGTAACCACCCTGATATGATATTAGATGTTGCAACAACCAACCATCTCTGCCGTATGTAGTGTACAGGGGCAGTAAGAATAGCTGAAAATGTTATTATAAATCAATGTTTGTGGATAGAAGAAGGCCACATAACATACGCCATGGAATCATTTAGCGGATTCAATATGTTTGGGGCATACCTGATACATAGGTTGGTTGTACTTTTACGTCCTGGCAACATCTATGATGCACTATAAAGTCACCAGGAGTGCACTCTGTCACAAGTCGGTACCCATCCTGATATGACTTTAGATGTTGCTAGGAGGTAAAACAACAACAAACAAAACAAATCAATCACCACCACCCACCATCACTATTTAGTGAATGCACCTTCCCACTTCAACACACACATACAGTCCAGAATCTGTTAGCTACAATCTGCAATTCTGTCGCAGAGAACCTGTCCTTTATTTACCAACTACCCCCCAAGAACACACCCCCAACCCTCCTCCCTGCCCCCTGCCCCAATCCCTCCCTCCCTCCCTTCCTTCCTTCCTTCCTTCCTTGCTTCCTTCCTGGCTTACTTGCTTGCTTCCTCCCTTCCTCCCCGGTCTGAGCGCGTGCCCAGGAACGCCAAGAGCGAAAGCTCTTGGACTTTTCCTCCGATGGCGAGGAGCACTACAACTCCCCATTCAGTATGGGTGAGTTGAGGTGTTCTTTGGAAAGCTCGCATGACACAGCAGTTGGACCTGATGGAATTCATTATCAATTTTTGAAACATCTCCCTGAACATGCACTGAGACTGTTGCTTCAACTCTTCAACAACATCTGGGAGTTGGGTGTCATCCCCGCCTCTTGGCGGGAGGCGACAGTAATACCGATTCCCAAACCTGGTAAAGACCAGAGTGAAGCCAACAACTATCGTCCCATAGCCCTCACAAGCTGCATCTGTAAAACCATGGAGCGCATGGTAAACAACCGCCTCGTCTGGCTACTGGAGTCAGGACACCACCTGTCCAACCTTCAATGTGGCTTCAGACGGGGCCGCAGCACCCTCAACCATTTGGTGCGCATGGAGACCTTCATAAGAGATGCTTTCCTTAAGAAGGAGCACGTTGTGGCTGTCTTTTTCGACTTCGAAAAAGCCTATGACACAACGTGGCAGCATGGCATCATGGAGGATCTTCACGCGATTGGCCTTCATGGCCACCTGCCAATTTTCATCAGGAACTTTCTAGCCTTCAGGCATTTCCGCGTCCGTGTCAAGACTACCTATTCCAGCCTACACTCACAGGAACTAGGAGTACCTCAAGGTAGCATACTGACCGTGACCCTTTTCGGGGTCAAGGTCAATGGTATTGCTGCTGCTGTAAAGCGGGGTGTCTCCTGTAGTCTTTTCGTGGACGACTTTGTTTTATATTACAGCGGTGCTAACATGAATGTCATAGAGACAGCTTCAACCAAGCATAAATGGGATCCATCGATGGTCAGTTCTGAACGGTTTCAAATTTTCCAAGACCAAAACAGTCTGCATGCACTTCTGCCTGCTGCATAGAATGCATGCGGAACCGGAGCTGACCTTGGATGGGGATCCCATTAAAGTCGTTGAGAAAACCAAATTTCTGGGCCTCATTCTCGACGCAAAACTGTCTTTTGTGCCACATATAAAGTACCTGAAAACAAGATGCATGAAAGTGCTAGATATTCTTAGGGTGCTTTCCAGCTCAGAGTGGGGAGCGGACAGAGATGTTCTGCTCTCTGTGTACAGAACCTTGGTTCGCTCACGAGTGGATTACGGCAGCATAGTATACGGTTCCGCAAGGAAATCATATATAGTGGGCTGCTAGACACGATCCACCACCAGGGACTGCGCCTGGCCCTTGGGGCTTTCCGCACCTCACCAGTTCAGAGCCTCTACGTCGAAGCCAATGAACCATCACTTAACAATAGGAGAATCAAACTGGCCATGCAATATGTAGTCAAGATAAAAACTAATGCATTGAATCCTTCAGACAATTGTCTATTCAAGCAACATGACGAATCCAGGTATGAAGCTAGGCCGAATTACATCCGGCCACTGAGGCTCCGAATGAAACCTCATTTGGAGGCCTTGGGCGTGGATTTGGACGTGTTGGAGGATGCCAAAGTCCCAGGACATCCCCCGTGGTCGTTGAGAAAGCCATCGGTTATCCTCCGACTCACGGAACTGAGGAAGTCTGGGACACATCCACTCGAGTACCAAGGACTGCATGCAGAGATTCAAGGCCAGTTTGCAGACCACCTCCATATACACTGATGGTTTGAAAGACCAAAGCCGGGTAGCTGCTGCGGCAGTCTGCCGACGGGATAGATTTGGCTTACGTTTGCCCGATCAGAGCTCGATTTTCACTGCAGAAGCCCGAGCACTCCTTATCGTGTTGGAATGTATCGAGGTATCCAACCACACTAACTATGTTATATACAGTGATTCGTTCTCTTGCCTCCTGGGTGTTGATGGACTGAAAACGAATCATCCTATTCTAGCAACGGTCATTTATAAAATGAACCAACTGACAACGGATGGGTATGACATCCACCTGTGCTGGGTGCCTGGCCATGCCGGCATACAAGGAAACGAATGAGCTGATCGGGCTGCGAAGAAGGCCCTGAACTGTGATCTTGAACCGTGTCTGATCCCTCACTCTGATCTGAAACCATTAATAGCCACCCACATAAAATTCAAATGGCAACAGGAGTGGGATGAAAACATAAATAAACTTAAAGAAATTCAACCATCTGTTGGGAAAGCCACCACAGACTCATGCGGGAGGTCGGCGGGACCAAGTCGTCCTTAGCCGCTGCCGTATTGGCCACTCGTGGCTTTCACATGCTTTTCTGCTCAAGGGGGAACCTCCCCATGAATGTATTGGGTGTCAGTCCCCGATGACACTCAAACATATTTTACTAAGTTGCGTTGATTTTCTGGCCCTGCGCCAACACTTCTACACTGCAGACAGTATGCATGACCTTTTTACTAAGGTAAAACAGGAAAACCTTTTAGCCTTTTTGAGGGCAGCTGGACTGTACCACCTCATATAGTTTACTAAATAGATCCTATCAATTTTTTTATAAAACTTTTCTTTTTCTATGTGAATTTGTTTCCATTGACCACAAATATATGATTGTGAGCTTTCTAATTTAATGAGTGTCTATTGGCACATAATTGATTGTCTGCTTTTAAATGTAAAAGCGATGGTTTGAACAAAAAACAAACATTTCTCGCCGTGAATATGGCCTATGCTGCCGACACGGCATAAAGCAACCACCAATCAATCAATCAAACCCTTCCTCCCCTGACCGGGTGCGACGGCCTAATTGGTAGTGCGAGCCTCACGTGCAGAAGTCGGGGTTCGGGGTTCGGTTCCCAGTCGAGTCAAACCAATAACTCTAAAATTGATACTTGTCGCTTCCTAGCCAGGCGCTTTGCATTATTAGGATAGGGCAAGGACTGGGTTGGCTTAGTGTCAGGATAATGTGACTGAGTGGGATATCAGGTCATGATGCTGGTGGCCTGGTCTCCCAGTGGGGCAGCACTATAAAGTCGCCATGAGTGTGCACTGTCACAAGTCAGTAGGTACCCATCCTGATATGACTTTAGATGTTTCTAGGACGTAAAACAACAAACAAACCCTCCCCCGCCATAAAGCAAGAAGCTTGCCTTGTTGCCGCCTCCCCACCCATCCACCTCTCATAAACCAAACCTTAGATGTTGCCAGGACGTAAAACTCCCAACAACTAGCGACCAACCAACTCGCCTCCCCTCAGGACAGGCCGTCAAATCGTTGGGAAACCGGACGCCGTTTTACTACCAATTAGTGGTGCTGAGACGGCGCTCTGGTACCACGTGACTGTCGGCCAGAAGTACCAGTGTTGACGCTGCCTGCTAGGTGGCGTTGTACTTCGGCCAGCGCGCTTGTCTGGTGCCCGGCCCCTCTTGACGGGGAGTGGGTTCAGTGCTGTCCTCCATTTTGGAAGGCATTGATTGGTACCGGTGTGGGGGGGAGGGGGAGAAAATTGACATTTATTTTTTACACGAATTCGGGTAGGCCTATAACATTTCTGCTGTTGGTTGGTCATCTCGGGATGTTTTGCGGTGAAGCGTTGTGTATGGACATCCTTCGTTTGTTGGCGTTCTACATCAGGCTTCTACCCCAGTCACACGAGAGCCAGCGTTCGCCGCAAACCTCCCTACGCCCAAAAGGACGCCAACCACCCAGCGTTCCATTCGATACACTGATTCAAATACGTTGTAGGCGCCAGGTCGGCGCCAGGTCGGGGCCGACCACATGGTGACTGCAGCATCGCATGTGTTAGCACCAACCCAGGGCGCCAACCATTTTGAATGGCGCCGCCGGAACAGGGCATAAGGAGGTTGCACATGCAGCAGCAGCAACCTCCTTGCATCCAAAATTCCCGAAATGGACGCCGGGCGGTTGGCGTCCTCGCGGCGACAGCACTCAATCAGTGCGTAAGGAGGGCGCAAGGAGGAGGTTTTGACGTCGCGAATCGATCGTTAGCGAACGCAGGCCTCATGTGACTGGGGTATTCCCATGCGTGGGGTCATGTGTCCACACCCTGATCGAGTCAAACCAATGACTTACTAAATGGATACTCGTCGCTACCTGGCTTGGCGCCCGGCATTAATAGGATCGGGACAATGACTGGTTCGTTCAGTATATATCAGGATAATGTGACCGAGTGGGATATCAGGGCTGGTACAGTGGTACTAAGCTGTGTCCCAGAAGAAGACCCTTGTGAATAACTCGTGTTGCACGAGCGGGGCAGGGCGCCGCCTGCTCGAGCACCAGTTGGCTGCGTGAAGTGAGCGCGGCAAAACTGCTTATCGCCCGGCCCACGTTTACTAAGCCAGTCACCGATCGCAAGACGCCGAGCAGCAAATGAAATGACACCAGTGAACAGAATCAACAAAAGCGCCTGGGCGAATTAAATGACTCAATGGATTGGTCGTAAAACGTGGATGACAAAACCGTGCATGCGCAGCATTTAGTGTCACGTGACGTGGCTAGAGGAAGTGTTAGTATCATCGGTCCGCCTTCTCGCGCGCGCCTACCTTTTGGTAGCGCGTGCCCCTGGCCTTTGGTCTGACGTCATGATGACGTCAGCGGTGACGTCAGCGGGCCGAGGCGCCGTGTGCGGGCGTGTGGGGCGGGCGGACGGAGGAGGCGGGCGGCGGGAGGAGGAGGGAGGCGGGAGGAGGAGGGAGGCGGGAGGAGGGCGGCTCAGACCCGGCCGTGGCCCGTTCTGTCACACTGGTGACAGACCGTCTGGACCGGATGTGGCCGCTTCAGGTGCAATTAGCGCTGGGATCACATCAACACAACGCCGGTACAGGGGAGGGGGTGGTGGTGGTGGTTGTTGGAGTTTTACGTCCTGGCAATATCTATGTTCATATCAGGACGGGTACCGACTTGTGACAATGCATACTCATGGTAACTTTATAGTGCTTCCCCCTGGGACACCAGGCCCCTAGCACCATGGCCTTTTCTTTTTGTTGTTGTTGTAAATTCATTGAATAAAGTCTTTTGTGGCACTGGTCTTCCAACCATGTGACAATACAGTTATTTACAATATATGCACATGTAGTCTGATATCGTCACCAGCAGCTAGCCCAAATCAGCTGAAATAACAACATCAAACATTCAAAGACTTACATATGGTATAGTTTGACAATTCATATACAAAAATAGTAGTTATATGTTGTATTCCTACACACTTGATACATACATGTGTATTGATAAGACCTTTACACTACGGAGTGGATAGGTGCATAGTTTCCCTTCATAGGTTGGTATGCCTATTATGTTGTGAACTGCAAAACTATCATGTTGGAGTTAACAGTTTGAGATGGAGTGAGTGTTAGTAGAATGGTTTGTTTATTCTGTTAGATAGAGTGTGGTTAGCTTATAGGGGTATGCTTAAAAGGTTAATACCTCAGGTGTGTTTTTTGACTACATGAAGTAGTTTGAGTAAGTAGGTTGTTAGTAATGATGGGATAAACAATGCTTGGAGGACTCTACGTTTCAGTCATTTAGTAGTCTAGTACAGACTTTATTAGTGTCTATGTTTATACAAAGACCCCATAATACCAAGACAGCTCACTCAGCCTGTACTGTGTAATCAAAATGATCAAACCCACCACTTGGTGCACTGGCTGTTCCCCCGGCTAAACAGACGTTATATTATATGCACAAATGTATATATGAATGTGAAAGATGTGTGATGATGGTGACGAGGACGACGATGATGTGTGCATGTGTTTAGCAATTTCATATTGATGTGTATTCATGCTTACCCGTCTCATGCATGATATAACCGTATGTGTTTACATGTGAAACACCAACCAGCAGTTGGGTCGATCAGACCCACCACAAGGTGGCACCGCAAAATTTACATCACATGGGAGAGATAGGGAGTGAGCCGTCCCAGTACCATAGGGCCCCCGGTCTATAGCAATACTACCAGACTGATACACATTTCCAAATTTGCTGGGCAAATAATTTGGACGGTGGATAACTTGGTTTGTTGGCAGCAGGTAAAGGAGCGCATGGGGTGGTGGGAGGGGGTGGGGTGGCCGTAGGTGCTTATAATAGATAGCTAATTAAATGATATCCCACTCAGTCACATTATCCTGATACTGAGCCAACCAGTCCTTGCCCAATCCTAATAATGCAGAGCGCCTGGCTAGGAATCGATAAGTATCAATTTTTATGTCATTGGTTTGACTCGACCAGGGTTCCAACCCGTGGGTTCAAATCCTAGGTGTAGTGGGTATGGGGTGGCTGGGGTGGTGGTGTAGCTGGTATGGGGTGGTGGTGTAGCTGGTATGGGGCAGCTGTGGTGGTGATGTAGCTGGTGTGGAACGGCCGGGGTGGTGGTGTAGCTGGTATGGGGCAGCTCGGTTAGTGATGTAGCTGGTATGGGGCAGCTCGGGTGGTGATGTAGCTGGTATGGGATGGTGGTAGCTGGTATGGGGCAGCTGGGGTGGTGATATAGCTGGTATGGGGCAGCTGGGGTGGTGATGTAGCTGGTATGGGACGGCTGGGGTGGTGGTGTAGCTGCTATGGGACTGCTATGGTGGTGATGTAGCTGGTGTGGGGTGGTGGTGTAGCTGGTATGGGGCGACTGGGGCGGTAGTGGTAGCGGGAAGCTCGGGTGGTAATGGGTGGTACGGCCAAAGTGGTGTTGTAGCTGGTATGGGGTGGGTGTGGTGGTGTGGTAATGGGTGTGGGCAGTAATGTTGTTGCAATTGTTGTTGTCGATACAGTGGCCATGGGGTGTTAGCGGTGGCCATGGGGTGTTAGCGGGTATGGGGTGGTGATATCATTGTCAGAACGGCTGAAGTGGTGTAGTAGCTGGTATGGTATGGAATACCATGTTACTGCTGGTAACGAACACCATGTTGCAGCTGATATCGAACACCATGTTGCTGCTGATATTGAACACCATGTTGCTGCTGGTGTCAAACACCATGTTATTGCTGGTAACGAACACCATGTTGCTGCTGGTGTCAAACACCAAATTGCTGCTGGTATTGAACACCATGGTTATGCTGGTAACAAACACCACATTGCTGGTTGTGTCACACATCACATTGCTGCTGGAATCGAACACCACATTGCTGCTGGTGTCGAACGCCATGTTGCTGGTGGTGTTGAACACGATGTTGCTGCTGGTATCGAACACAATGTTGCTGCTGGTATCGAACACGATGTTGCTGCTGGTGTTGAATACGATGTTCCTGCTGGTGTCACACAATGTTGCTGCTGGTATCGAACACGATGTTGCTGCTGGTATTGAACACCGTGTTGCTACTAGTATTGAACACGATGTTGCTGTTGGTATTGAACGCTGTGTTGCTACTAGTATTGAACACCATGTTGCTGCTGGTATTGAACACCGTGTTGCTACTAGTATTGAACACCATTTTGCTGCTGGTATTGAACACCGTGTTGCTGCTGGTATTGAACACCGTGTTGCTACTAGTATTGAACACCGTGTTGCTGCTGGTATTGAACACCGTGTTGCTACTAGTATTGAACACCGTGTTGCTGCTGGTATTGAACACCATGTTGCTGCTGGTATTGAACACCGTGTTGCTACTAGTATTGAACACCATGTTGCTGCTGGTATTGAACACCTTGTTGCTACTAGTATTGAACACCGTGTTGCTGCTGGTATTGAACACCATGTTGCTGCTGGTATTGAACACCGTGTTGCTACTAGTATTGAACGACATGTTGCTGCTGGTGTCGAACACCATGTTGGTGCTGGTGTTGAACACCATATTGCTGCTGGTATCGAACCCCATGTTGCTGCTGGTATCAAACCCCATGTTGCTGCTGGTGTCGAACCCCATGTTGCTGCTGGTATTGAACACCGTGTGGCTACTAGTATTGAACACCGTGTTGCTGCTGGTATCGAACCCCATGTTGCTGCTGGTATTGAACACCGTGTGGCTACTAGTATTGAACACCGTGTTGCTGCTGGTGTCGAACCCCATGTTGCTGCTGGTGTCGAACCCCATGTTGCTGCTGGTGTCGAACACCATGTTGCTGCTGGTATCGAACCCCATGTTGCTGCTGGTGTCGAACACCATGTTGCTGCTGGTGTTGAACACCATGTTGCTGCTGGTATCGAACCCCATGTTGCTGCTGGTGTCGAACCCCATGTTGCTGCTGGTGTCGAACACCATGTGCTATGGGGTATTTACGTTGTTGTTGGTATCAATCTTATCTGACTTCCTGCACTGTGGTCTAATTTTGCTTCTATTTAGACAACTCCCATTGTTTGTGTAGTCTGCTCGTTTAATTCTTTTTTGAGTGGCAGTGTTCTTTTAAAATAAACTCTGCTGACTTGTGATCCTAAATAAAATGTCCTAGTGGTAGTGTAGGGGGGACAAGTAGACATTTAATAGGCACACAAAATACTGTGTGCTGTTAAATTTGGGCTCAATATATTTCCATGGGGGTGGTGCAGGTATTTGACAAGTAGGAATTTAATAAATTTGGAAAATCTCAGTAAACATTTATAGCTGGGCCAGTTTAAAGCTGCAGAATCCAATGAAGCATCAATTTAAAAAAGACAAAACTGACCTACATTTGATTCTACATATCTAACTTAGATACTTATGCACTTATTAAACATGTGTTTCTGCTATAGAAGGGAATACATAATCTCTGTAATAGAACCTATTACTGCATAAGCCTATGGTGTCAGAGTTTTGGCGTGCTTGCCAAAATTAATTGTGCATGCTTGCACTTCAAATATCTCAAAAGTTGACCATTTAAAATAAAAGTTACTTAAAAATAAAGTCAGGTAGATTATGATAATTAATTTAGTATGTTTATCTCAGAAAAATGACAGAAACGCAAAAGCATCACTCATCAGACAGACTGTGCCACTTTCATAGACCCTGTTGCTGCTGAAGTCTGTGGTATAGCATATCGACATGCACGCCAACATTAATCGAGCATTTTCTCTCACTTCAACCCTTTGAAAGAAAGGTTGATTCCAAGCCATGTTGCTGTTTGGGCCATTTAGGATACGTAGGTATTTAAAGTTACGTAGTCAGGCAAAATAACTAGATAACCAAACAACTAATGACGTGTAGAACTAACAGACTCACAGAGGGTAGGGAGGTGTGGGAGAATGCTTACAAACAGAGAAAGAACGCATGCAGTAGATAGCTACACAACTGAAAGTAACAAAACAAGGGGAACCACGAGACTATTACTGTCTTGTGGCGAAAACAAGTCACTTAACCGTTATGGGTAGCATATATATACACATCACCAAAAATATAATTAGTTTATTTTAGATAAATAGTATCGTGGGGAGGGGGGGGGGTTGATGAAGATGGGAAATATTGTTCTTTGAGGCTTGAGCAAAATTCGAACCCACACCTTGCATTTTCGGGCTAGTGTGCTAACCATTACACCACCTATGCTCCCTGATGTCATCACCCTATCCATACCTGTCTATGTGGCTCCTTGCCTGAGAGGTCAGTGCACACTACTACAATATATCAGGTCGCTCATTCTAATGTACCATACTTTAATTTTAAGGAACTTTTGTTAGAAGGGCTAACTTTGGAGATATTTGAACTACAAATTTGCTAATTTAACTTGTCTATTGTCTTTAAGTTAAATAGACTCTATTAAAGTTTCGTAGTCCGATGGTTTTGAGTTTCTCTCATTTTCTGGGATAAACATAGGTTGATCGTTATAATCTACCTTACTTTAGTTAAGAGTAACTTTTATTTTAAATGACTAACTTTTGAAATATTTGAAATGCAAACATGCAAAATTAATTTGGGCAAACACGCCATATACTTCTGCATTAACATGTTCTATTAAATTGACTCAGTATTCCCTTCTATGTGACGACAAATGCTACTCACAGTGTTAAACATGTGTCACTACTCACAGTGTTAAACTTGTCTCACTACTCACAGTGTTAGACATGTGTGTCACTACTCATTGTTAAACATGTGCCACTACTCACAGTGTTAAGCATGTGTCATTACTCACAGTGTTAAACATGTGTCACTACTCAGTGTTAAACATGTCACTACTCAGTGTTAAACATGTCACTACTCACAGTGTTAAACATGTCACTACTCAAGTGTTAAACATGTCACTACTCAGTGTTAAACATGTCACTACTCACAGTGTTAAACATATCACTACTCACAGTGTTAAACATGTCACTACTCACAGTGTTAAACATGTCACTACTCAGTGTTAAACATGTCACTACTCAGTGTTAAACATGTCACTACTCACAGTGTTAAACATGTCACTACTCACAGTGTTAAGCATGTGTCATTACTCACAGTGTTAAACATGTGTCACTACTCAGTGTTAAACATGTCACTACTCACAGTGTTAAACATGTCACTACTCACAGTGTTAAACATGTGTCACTACTCAGTGTTAAACATGTCACTACTCACAGTGTTAAGCATGTCACTACTCACAGTGTTATGTATGTGTCACTACTCAGTGTTAAACATGTCACTACTCACAGTGTTAAACATGTCACTACTCACAGTGTTAAGCATGTGTCACTACTCAGTGTTAAACATGTGTCACTACTCAGTGTTAAGCATGTTTCACTACTCAGTGTTAAGCATGTGTCACTACTCAGTGTTAAACATGTGTCTCACTACTCAGTGTTAAACATGTGTCACTACTCACAGTGCTAAGCATGTGTCGCTACTCGGTGTTATTTTTAGGTACAAATGCAAAAGCTAAAAATGCCACTGAACGTTGGTTGCGCTGTTTGTGAGCAGGTGTTGCTTCGTTCTTGCAGACTACATCGCGCAGCATGGTCGGATGGCAGAGCCCGAGGCAAAGGTGAAGTTCTGGCAGATCATTCGCGCAGTCGAATACTGCCACAACCGACATGTCGTTCACCGGGATCTGAAGGCTGAGAACCTGCTGCTGGACGCGAACATGAACATTAAGATTGCAGGTAAGATGCCATTAGGTCATGCTGTGGCCATTATCGAAAGACAATTTTACATACGCGAAGGCATATGTAATAGATGAACAGATTGGCTAAGCTGATGCCATTACTGAAAGACAATTTTACATAAGTGTCAACATATGTAATTATCCGCGCTGCCGAACAGATTTGCTTAAAATAGGTCGTAGCTGAAGGTGAAGGCCAATTTGAAATCACCCATCCACCCATGAGGACTATTTTGACTATTATGACTGAAAATTTGGGATTTATTATTATGTGTGGTGTCTCGAAACCTGAAACCACATCTGTGAAATGTGTTAAGGGCGCATTCCTTACACGTGTTATGCGGTATGCGAATGAGAATCCGACAAAATCTAAACACCTTGAAGCCTATGAGCTACATTCCTTACACGCGGTATGCGAATGTGAATGCGTTTTTCCGATCGGTCCATGTAGCGATCGGTGCGGCATGCGTCAAGCGGGGTGCGAATAGAAACCTGAGTCTGAACCAGGGGTGAGGAGGGGAAACGCATGGTGAGCTGGGCACCCGGGAGACATGGTTAGGGGAAAGCTATAAATGCTACCATATGCACAGAAATATGAATACTTATCTATAATTTGGTTATAATAAAGGTAGGAACCCCCATGTGACGTACAAAAAGGTACATACATATAAATGCAATATTTAGTCATATACAGAGCAGTATGGAGAATAATTGTTTATTTTTATTTTTTAAATATAGCCAGTCGTGTACTGCATACCGCATACTGCGTGTAGGGAATCATGCCATTCGCATGCCGCATACCGCATACTGCGTGTAAGGAATGCCCGCTTTAGTGTTTTGAAATCATATCAGTAGGTGTATTCTTCATATGTGTTGGGCAGACAGGTGAGGCGTTAATGGAGCTGTACACCAGAAAATAGTGTGACCAGACGGGATGGCCAAATGAGTTGAGTGTCCGTCTCCTGTTTCGGTAGATCGTGGGATTCGTACCCTGGTCGAGTCAAACCAATGACTTAAAAATGTATACTTATCGCTTCCTAGCCTGGCGCTCAGCATTATTAGGATAGGGCAAGGACTGGTTGGCTCAAGTGTCAGGATAATGTGACTGGGTGGGATATTGGGTCATGGTGCTGGTGGCCTGGTCTCCCAGTGGGGCAGCACTATATAGTCGCCATGAGTGCATGCACTGTCACAAGTCGGTACCTGTCCTGATATAACCTTAGATGTTGCCAGGACGTAAAACTCTAACTACCAACCAACCAGAAAATAGCTGGTAAGCCGATAGTTTGTCAGAAACGACAATAAAGCATCATGCTTTGCAGCTGCAGTGTATGGAGAGGTAAATAATCAGTAACTGATGAAGCCAGAAGGTAAATGGGTCGTTCTCAGGAAATGTGGACCGCATTTGTAACTGGGAAGCTCAAAGTGAAAACATTCCAAATAATAGCAGAAAAAACATTCCAAATATAGCAGAATCCATGTTCATATGAAGGTTTACATGTTGTGCATATGTCCGAGTTGGGGGGGGGGGAATTCACATTTTGATTTTGATCCTAATACAAATTGAGAAAAATGTTAAAATTTACCATGTAACATCCATCCATAACATAATTTTTAGCACACACAACAAATTAAAACAAGATTTATTGATTTGAGTTAAGCAAAAAAGATCATGTTTTACAAGAAAATAATTGAACAAAAGGTTTTGGTCGATTCATGGTGTCAATATGCAAATTTTCACTTTAACGCAATAGCATATTAGCATTTAATTTTTTTAAAATATTTTGATACATTTGCTGGAATAGTGGGGCAGGTTAAATACATGTAGTATTGCTAACATACTTAATACACAGAAGCAACAATAACTATTTGACTTCCTACCCTAGCCCCCCCACAGGCTTAATCATGAACAATGTAACGTGGAAAGCAAATATGTGGTACACAGTTTCTGAGAATGACCCAAATAGACAACTTGGGGTTAAAGGGAGCCGAGGAAAAATGGTAGGGACAGATTGGTTGGTTAGGTGTTGTAGTTTTACATCCTGACAACATCTAAGGTCAGACAGGGAGAAGAGAAGCTGGGAATACAAATAAATGGCGAGGTAAAGATGGACGCATGGATTCTTACGTGTCTTGACTTCGGTTGCAGACTTCGGGTTCGGGAACTACTTCACACCGGGCGAAGAGTTATGTACGTGGTGTGGGAGTCCACCATATGCAGCTCCTGAAGTCTTTGAGGGAAAGAAGTACCACGGGCCTCAGATTGACATCTGGGTAAGTGGCCGTCTCTGTAGTCTGTATCTGTAGTGTATGTCTGTAATGCAGGACTCAGATTGACATCTGGGTAAGTGGCCATCTCTGTAGTCTGTATCTGTACTGTACATCTGTAACGCAGGACTCAGATTGACATCTGGGTAAGTGGCCATCTCTGTAGTCTGTATCTGTACTGTATGTCTGTAACGCAGGACTCAGATTGACATCTGGGTAAGTGGCCGTCTCTGTAGTCTGTATCTGTAGTGTGTCTGTAACACAAGCCTCAGATTGACATCTGGGTAAGTGGCCGTCTGTGTAGTCTGTATCTGTAGTGTGTGTTTGTAACACAGGCCTCAGATTGACATCTGGGTAAGTGGCAGTCTCTGTAGTGTGTATCTGTAGTGTGCGTCTGTAACATGGGCCTCAGATTGACATCTGGATAAGTGGTCGTGTCTGCAGTGTGTATCTGTAGTGTGTGTCTGTAACATGGGCTTCAGATTGACATCTGGGTAAGTGGCCGTCTCTGTAGTGTGTATCTGTAGTGTGTGTCTGTATCACAGGTCTCAGATTGACATGTGGGTAAGTGGCCGTCTCTGTAGTCTGAATCTGTATTGTGTGTCTGTAACACAGGCCTCAGATTGACATCTGGGTAAGTGGCCATCTCTGTAGTGTGTGTCTGTAACATGGGCCTCAGAATGACATCTGGGTAAGTGGCCGTCTCTGTAGTGGGTATCTGTAGTGTGTTTGTAAAATGGGCCTCAGATTGACATCTGGGTAAGTGGCCGTCTGTGTAGTCTGTGTCTGTAGTGTGTGTCTGTAAGACGGGCCTCAGATTGACATCTGGGTAAGTGGCCATATGTGTAGTCTGTATCTGTAGTGTGTGTCTGTAACCTGGGCCTCTGTACTCTGTATTTGTAGTGTGTGTCTGTAACCCAGGCCTCAGATTGATATCTGTGTAAGTGGCCATCTCTGTAGTCTGAATCTATAGTGTGTGTCTGTAACCCAGCCCTCAGATTGACATCTAGGTATGTGGCCGTCTCTGTAGTCTGTATCTGTAGTGTGTGTCTCTAACACGGGCCTCAGATTGACATCTGGGTAAGTGGCCATCTCTGTAGTCTGTATCTGTAGTGTGTGTCTGTAACACGGGCCTCTGTACTCTATATCTGTAGTGCGTGTCTGTAAAACGGGCCTCAGATTGACATCTGGGTAAGTGTCCGTCTCTGTTGTCCGTATCTACAACACAGGCCCCGCTTAACACCGAAATAAGTGGCACTATGTGTAGTGGGTATCTGTAGTGTGTATCTATGCAGGGAAGCATGTTGACATGTACAAGTGGCTGTAGTTTGTAGGTAGTCTATGTCTTTAACCTATAGCTCTACACAGCCACATGTTGGTATGAGCAAGTAAGTGATTGCGTGTGTTATTAAATAAAAATCAGTCCTGATTGCAAGTTCCATTTTAAGATGATCTCCATTATTGGCATTAGTGGTAATTTAATTATGAATTTATTTTACCCCGATGAAATGATTTCTCCTTGAAAGTTGCTGATGAATTACAAATACGAAAACCTATTTTAAAAAGGGAGAGTGGAACAACACGCGAAAACTGATAAAGCAAAAACTGATGAGGTAGCAAATACTGAGATAGCAATGAGTGAGATAACAATGACGGGAGAGATAGCAATTACTGATGAGATGGCAAAGACTGAGATAGCAAAGACTGATGAGCTGGCAATGACTGATGATATAGCAAAAATGAGATAGCAAAGACTGAAATAGCAATGATTGAGATAGCAATGACTGATGAGATAGCAAGGATTAAGATAGCAAATGCTGAGATAGCAAGGATTGAGATAGCAAACACAGAGCAAAGTCTAGGTATATTCTATATGGTCTCATCAGTTACCAGAAGGTGAGTTGGTTGAGCATTGTAATTTCCACTTCAATTGTTGCGCTGTCTTTTTTCTTTTATTCAAATTTGTTTCTTGTTGGCAGAGCCTGGGTGTGGTGCTGTACGTGCTCGTGTGCGGGGCGCTCCCTTTCGATGGCCACAACTTACAGACGCTGCGTGACCGTGTGCTTTCCGGCCGCTTCAGAATTCCCTTCTTTATGTCAACAGGTAAATCTTACAGCTCTGATAGTGATACCTACCAGATGATTAGCACATGTTTGTGCCTTCTGTGTGGCAGGTCCCACTTTGTGGAATAGGTCGCCCAACGATGTGTAAGAAAAGCAACATTGCTTGGCAAATTTTAATCTGTTCTCAAGACTCGCCTGTTTAAAGACGCTTTTTATGGTGAATGGAATTTCTCTATCGTTCAATTCGTTTGATCAAGTTGTCATATCATGTCATATGATGGTTTTATCGGAGAGCGTTTTAGAATAGTTCCTGCTGGTAAGGGCCCTTTATGAAATTATTATGATCATCATTATCATTAACCGTGCGCGGGGGCCGAATCGGTAGAGCGCGGGCCTCGCGTGCGGGAGATCAGGAGTTTGGTTTCCAGTCGAGACAAACCAATGACTTATAAAATTGACACTTGTCGCTACCTACCCCAATGCTCGGCATTAATAGGATACGGCAAGGACTTGTTAGCACAGCATCAGGATAATGTGACTGTGGGATATCGGATCATGGTGCCAGCGGCCTGGGACGGGACTATAAAGTTGCCATGGGGCAGCACTATAAAGTTGCCATGAGTGCACACTGTGACAACAAGTCGATACCCGTCCTGATATGACCTTAGTTGCTAGGACGTAAAACAGTAAAACAAACAATCTCCTTTCTTTGCTAGAATGCGAACAGCTCATTCGGCGGATGTTGGTTCTGGAGCCACGCAAGCGCTACACGATATCGCAGATCAAGGCCCACCGGTGGATGGACAGCCCTACGGCCACAAAGCCTCCGACCGACCCAGCCCCAGCCCCAGCCCCAGCCCCTGTCCCCGGTAGCAGCCCCCCCGCGACTGCGCCAGCCGAGTACAACGACCAGATACTCAGACTCATGCAGAGCCTCGGTATTGACCAAGTCAAGACGCTGGAGGTAGGTGGCGCCACCCCATGAGCTCTCAGGGCGGGGGGAGAGGGGCAGTTCTTTGCAATTTCGTTGATTTCTGCGTTATTTACTTTCAGTGGGTACCAGCAGTACTTAGATATATATTGTTCATTCTCTGAAACGGGCCATTAAAGTGTGACATGGAAACCAAAAGTGAAAACCTTCCAAATAATAGCAGAAGACATTCCAAATAATAGCAGCAAACAGTCCAAATAATAGTAGAAAACAGTCCAAATAATAGCAGAAAACAGTCCAAATAATAGCAGAATCCATGCTCATGTGAAGGTTTGTATGTTGTGCGTATGTCAGAGTTGGGGGGGAAAAGACTTTCACTTTTTGGTTTAGATCTTATACAAATTGAGAAATATGTTAATAATAATATCACTCGTGTAACATGATTGCATCCCGAACATCATTTTAACATAGTTAAGCAAACAAGGTTATGTCTTATAAGAAAAAAGTTGAATTTTTTTGCGTAGATGCATGGTGGTGATGTGTAAATTTTCACTTTAGCACAAAATCATATAAACATACTTTTGATATCTTTTGTGGGATAGATTAAACATATGTAGCATTGCTAACATACTTAATACACAGAGGGAACAATAATTATTTGACTTGCTATCAATAAAAGAAAGAATTATCAGCATCATAACATGGAAACCAAATATGTGCTGCCCAGTTTCTGAGAATGACCCATTACACTGTAAGAAAGTATGAAAATCATTGATTGATTGATCGATTGAATGGTGGTTGCTTTACACTGTGTCGGCAGCATAGGGTGTATTCATGGCGAGAACTGTTTGTTTTTAATTCAAACCATTCTCTTTTCCATGTAAAAGCATACAATCAATTTTGTTTCAAAAATGAAAAATTGCTAGTTTTTAAAATCTCCTATTTGGGTGTATGTTTAAATTAAAAATACCCAGAATGAAGTAAAGCTTTACTCTTTATTTTGATACCAAAATTACTTGGGCTGTATATTAAGACAACACACCAAAAGGCACTTTATTACAGGCTCTTTAGTTAATTAGCACATTCTTTTGCATCACATTAATCAGAACACGTACCAAGCTGAATCGCCGTTGGTCACACAGGCTATATTATATAGATCCTATCAGGAAGACCACTAAATGAGCTTTAATTTGGTATATGATAGACATATTGAATTTAATCAAAAATATTTTTATAGGACTTGATAATCATGAAATTTGGATTATGTATTCATAAAGTATTCGAAAATCATGGAACTTTCCATTTCTCTAATAAAATGTCAAATTCATTTACTTGTTGTTTTTATCTTATGAAAGATGAATACTTTTTGGCTACCAACATTGATGTGATTTATATAGCGATTCACAGAGCCTCTAGCCACCACGGTGCAGTTTGTGTGTACTGGCGTTATCCAATCAGAGTTGGTGTTACATGTATTTTGGTGGAAGCTTACAAGATGCCATATTAGTTGGCGTCAGTCAGTCATGAACAAATATAGAATTTAATATGTCCGAAGGCACAGGAACCCTGAAACAGGAACCAATTAGCTCAGTGTAATGAAAGTATTGCTAAGGTTCCCCCCCCCCCCAGCCTTCAATCCTGACTATTATGGGATGCAGAAGGGGCTTGTTGGCAGAATCACTCCATCTAATAGCTCTGAAGCCTAGGTCACACCTACCCGGATCAGGGGCTGGACGAGCCCCGACCCGTGATCCGGCGTGGTCCGTGGCGATCCGGTGTCATCCGTGGCTGGTCCTTGGTGATCCATGGCTGGTCCGGCATCATCTGGGGTCGGCCCCAGATGTTTTAAAATGTTTAAAACATCCGGGGCGATCCGGGGAATATTGCAATCCGTGGTTGATCCGGCATCATCCGGGTGTAATCCGTGACTCATCCGGGTAGTCAGGGTGGTGTCCGGGGGTAGTCCTTGTCCCGTCCGGGGCAGTCCGGGTTTTTTTTAAACCAGAAGAGCCACGGTTTAGCCACGGTTTAGCCCGGACCAGCCCTGGACTAGCCCTGACAGAGCTACGGACCACTCCCGGACTGCCTGGAGACCCGAACAGGCCGGATGACCACTGATTAACCACCTAATCGCCCGGTTTACCACGGATCAGCCCAGGATGAGCCCCGATTTTGTATATATATAGCAGGAGCAAGTCAGGGACTGATCCGTGACTACTCCGTGGATACACCGGGTAGTCCGGGGGTGGTCCGGCGCAGTGGGGCACTCTGGTCCATGGCTAGACTGTGGCTCGTCCAGGTAGGTGTGAGAGCGAGCCAAAAAACGACCAAATATCAACGGGTGTCCAGGACAGTCCAGGGGAATGGTCCGAGGGTGGTCTGGCTAAAAATCCGGGCTTATATGCTATGGGCAGTATAAATACAGCCTCAATAAAAAAAAGGTTTTTTACATTGACAGAGTTCGTATGGGTCTTTTAAAACCTGGAAAGTCCTTGAATTTGATAATTCAGGATCCCGGGCCCGGAAAGTCCTGGAATTTGTCCAAAAATCCTTGAAAACGGAAGATCCTGTCTAAATTTTAAGCCTATTTTATTTTTTAATCTTACATAATTTGGTTTTATGCACATGTGCTCTTTATTCATGAATCGGTGATGTTTTGTATTTAAAGTGATTTTTATGGGTTTGTTATCGTGCCTTTTGATTTTTATATTAAAACTAAACGTTTGTTGTTATTCTTTATGCTTATTTACACATCACATCTTACAAAACACCTTCATGAATGAAAACCGTATGATTCTTGAATTCCACTTTATTTGCTATGTACCTAAATATTATCTGCATATGCAAATAGAGTGATGTGTATTGTCTGTGATACAGTACAAACTACTCTCTTTGATAATTTGTGTAATTAACAATGATTGTTCAATGTCTTAAGATGAATAAATGCATTTACAACAAAACAAAAACAAAAATGTTAAGAGTTTGCACATTCTTCTTACAGGCGTTGAGGAAGGATGCGTATGATCACTACACCGCAATTTATTACCTGCTCTTGGACCGGTTAAAGCAACACCGCAGCAACCTTTCATATGACCGCACAACCGACCCACGCCGCCGCAGGCCCAGCACCATCGCCGAACAAGCGATGCTTCGAGGAGGACATGGCCGACCAGTGCTGGCTCAGACGAAGGGCATGTTCAGTCGCACCACCGACTGCGTCACCCACCCCATGCACAACATAGCCCCTACCAGACAGGTTCTGTATTCGGACTTGGAATCTGCTTCTCCACCCCCACCACTGCAGGCCACTGTTGCGCCATCCGAGACCCCCGCACCTTGCTCAACAACCAAGGTGGGCGTAACAAGCGCTACGTCTAGTCATGTTATCACCTCGTCTATCGATGAAGGAGTCGAGGCTGACATGAGCGATAGAGACTCTGATATCGGAAGTGTGTCACGAGAGGCAGTGTTCACAGCTGGGCAGGTGGCCAAGTCGGACAGCCTGTCTTCGTCTGAGGGTAATGGGAGCGATGGTACACCGCGCCTTCTTCCCAGCACAGCGTTTGGCGATTTGAGTCGAATATCTTATGTCAACTCAAGCGACCAGAGCATCAGTACGGGTATAGGTTCACCTTTTACGTCTTTTGACTCAAACATTGAGTCGGATCTCATGTCATCACTATCCTCGTGTGGCGGTGGCCACCTCAGCATGACATCTTGCGGGTTTGCAGCTGCGAGTCCACCTCGCACCACAGCGACAGTAACAATGACCCCTCCCATAACCACCAAGTTCAGCCATGCTGGCGGGAGGGGAGGAGAGGGCACAACCAACAATAACAGCAATGATGAACAATCGCAAGACCGCAGTCAAATGCGCTCTCCAGTCAACTTCCGCGAGGGTCGACGCGCTTCTGATGGTCTTCTGCCACAGGGAGTGATCGCCTTCCGACAGCGTCTACATGACTCGATGAGAACGCCAGGTATGACTGAACTGCGACAGGAGATGGAGGTGCTACAGAATCGTTATAGGAAGACGCTAACGCTCACTGAGCTGCAGTGTCTGCAACTACAGCACTCGGCTTACCACGAGCGCCTCAACCTGCGGCAGTGGTCACTGGACGATGGACCAGCCACGCCACCACCAGCCACCAAGCTCATGATAAAACGTAAATCTTTACCCACAGCGCCAGGACGCGGCGAGTTGCCACCGCACAAATTCCTGGCGATGAAACATAGCATTCAGGTTGAACGCCACCTTGAGTCTCCCCAGGAAACCCCGGCCGGGCTGGCCAGCGCTGGAATGCCACAAGCAAGCGGATCCAGCCTGGGAGACGACTGCGTGGCCAACATCCAAGCATTCGGTCTGCAGCAATGCGAGTTCATGCAGGCTGCTAGCGGTGGCGGGAAGCAGACATTGCAACAGCAGCTCATGCAGTTGCGGCTCCAGCAGAAGCGACAGATGCTGCAGAAGCACCCCTTGCCACCTGCCGCCACACAAAGCCCGCAGCAGCTCCAGCAGCAGTTCCAGCAGCTGCAGCTAGAAGGCAGCACTGTGGGTGCGCCACCGGCTACTTTACACACCAGACCTGCCATGCCACCAGCCCCGCTGAGCTCTGGACCAACGCAGCAGCAGCCCTCTCCAGGGACTGCACCTGCGCCTGTGCCTGCTGACTCTCAAGGTGCGGGGCCATTGCTGCAGGAAATGCAGTTCACTGCTGACACGCCAGGGAGCAGCAGAACTGAACAGGTGCATCCGGTACAGGCGGTGCTGCTGCAACAGCATTCGGCCGGCATGGCGGGCCCGCTGTTTACTGCGGAGCTGACTCCGCTGCAGCAGGTGCTGTTCCAGCAGCAGCATGCCGCAGTTACCATGATGCGCAGGCCAGCCGTCGTTCGCCAGACATCCTACAAGCTCGCCCAGCAGACCCCCGTCCTGCCACCAGCCGGCTTCGATGCGGAACTGGCGGTGCCCTGGACGCAGCTCGGCTTCGACCAGACGACGCTGACACTCGCCACCATGTTGGAGGAGGCGGTGACGGAGGGGGAGGAGGGGGAGTCGGCAGGGGACACAATGGAAGTATCTTGATGGCGGTGATGGGTGGTGCCTGTTGCACCACTGCCCTTAAAAGTCATCCATATCAGCCAATTTCTGGTGGCCAGAAGCGGCCTGAGTAGTGAAGCTGTGCCTGCACAGGGCACTTTGCATGGCATTCGCCTGCTCCTCACTGGCACTTTTCGTCAACTTCCTGCCAAAACAAAAGAAAAGACTGGAAAGTGGCTATGTGACTGATTCTCTCACTCGCAAGCTGTGAATTTGGCAAAGATAGTTAGGAAGGAAGGGACGAAGAAAAACCCAACCCAACAAAGGTAGCGAAATTAGACGTTTGTGTGTCTCATCTGTCTCGTCGTGTTTGTGCCAGCTGTTGAGATGTTCCAGGCCGAACTGTGTGGCAGGACCACTGCATGGCAGGCCACCTGTGTGGCAGGCCACCTGTGTGGCATGGAAAGCCAACTGTGTGACAAGCCAGTTGCCTGTGGTGTGGCAACCACCTGCGTGGCAGGCCACTCGTCCCCCATCTAGTCATAGAACCCAAAGTTGTTGAGGTGTTTCCTAGTGTGTCCCTACAAACAGAAGGAGTTGGTCGCCCCACCCTGCCAACCCCTCCTACAGCATCCTTCTCTGGACTCCGTGAAATGCTAGCGCCATTAACTTTGTAGTGTCTCAGCTATGGTTTTGAGTTATCATCAAAGCGACTCGAACAAAGCGCTCTTCAGTCAGTGAATGCTAATATGTGATGAAAACAGAGGTGTCAATCTGAATTAATGTCCCTTAAATCCCTCTACTCAGTCTCCTGAGATATACCTATAAATAGACCATAGTGGTTCGGCTATTCATAAGTCCGAATGAATCTTTGCTTGATTAATGCCAAACTGGACAAGACCACACAGTGTTCGAGTCTGGTTTGAAAGCAATCCACGCTTGCGAAACCATGAGACCTGAACAGTTAAGAATCTTATCGATTTATTATGCTAACATAACATTAAGAAGATATTCTTCCACGCTAGTTATGTGCAGGAACAGGTTAACAGCTTAACATGCTTACAGTGAACTCTATATTTGGCAACTCGATTACTATTTGCCATCACCCGGTGTCCTTTGTGAATCTAAAATATGGATTGCTAATCATGCATGCGGAAGCTCTTTTCTAATTAGCTTCTGTTTACCTCATATATATAGAAATCCCAAATTTTTAGCCAACCTTTTGCGGCTGACATTCAACAACAAAAATACTTTCTAGAAAACATGTCATCTATTTGAGTATTGAATCACGATTTGATAAGTGGTTTTTCCCCCCCAGTACAAGCCAAGTGCTGTTCTGGCCAGTACCAGACTATTCTCTTATGAAGTTACAAGAGTGCACAAACTGAATGGGCCAGGTTCTGCAGTCGCTTTATTGCAGTTATGTAAAAAAGTGTAGTTTTGAGTTTACAGCTGAGGGTAAATGTTCATAGAGCAGCAGGTGGATGGCCATACTCATGCATTGTATAAGTTATACAGTGGTGGATGTCCAACCCGCACCAGGGGCCAAATGCTTTATGGCCTTCAGCAAAACTCTGCCAGTATAAAATTTTGTCATAGGACCTTGCACTTGCTGTTTTCGCAGGGTACACATGACATCACTAACAACCTCAGGTCTCGTGAAGGCGAAGGTGAATGTACCCCGAACAGCTTAAAACTGGCAACTTATCAAAACAAATGTTTATTGAAAATTTGTACTGCCTATCATGGATAAGTAAGTCTCAATAGTGTTGTTTTTGTCATTAGACAGTTGGTCGATAGAAAGCCCCACCCTACATTTTTACTGACCCAAGGGATTTTTAAACTCCAACACCACATAGACATGGTATGAGAGCAACTGGCCTTTGATGATGCTTTAAGTTATACACAGTGGTGGAAATCAAAATTGGCAGAGTTGATGGCACGGGGAAGCGAACCACCGACTTTCAGATAAGGAGTCCGAACTAGAAAAAAGTCAGACACTCTAACCACTCCGCCACAGAGAACAGCACAACTTCTGGCATCTCTCATTGCAGGCGGCTTGCTATCAATAACTGACTATTGGTGTCTTAGCCCCCGAACTGAAATCTCCCTGGGCTGACTACAGGCATCTATTGATAAATATGTAAGTTATAAAAGGTAATCATATTATTTCTCTGGGTACATCCTATAAAACCATAAAAGTGTTCGCATTGTCTCACCACACAGGTGTGTGTATTATTTCTGACCAGCTGAACAAATATTTGATTCAATTAAAATTAAATTAAGTTAATTAGGTCGTTTGGTATATATATGTTTAAAACTGGTACCGTGAGAAGTACTGGTGAAAATGGTCTTTTTGCGCATTTCCTTGACCTGCCTTTCGGAGATGATTACACGGTAGTAGTTATCAAATCCCCGACGGGATGACCAAATGAGTTGAGCGCCTGCTTCTCGCATGGCAAGTCATGGGATCTGAACACCATTTCCGAACCAAGACCGAGTAAAACCAAAGATTTAAAAATTGATACTTGTCGAGACCTAGCCTGGCACTCGGCATTACTAGTATAGGACAGTGGAATGAGGAAGACCAATTGTCTGTGATTGAAATTTCTCGTGTGTAATTAACGAATGTGACCACACACACACAAATCTAATTTAAGGCTTTGACTAATAAATTATTTTCTGTTGAAAAGTGATTCAGCCTGGTCAGGTGATTGTAAACAAAGAACGTTCTTTTGCGACTTAGGAACTTTTGGACCGACAACAAATTCGATGTCGGACAATGGGTGCTACGTATATGTAGACTCTTGTGGCCAGCAAAGCAGGCATGCATGCATTTATGGCACCATGCACCATCTGGTGTCTGTCTCACAACCTTAGTGTCTGGTCATCGACTTTCTGTTATGCAGTGTAGCAATGTTTTGCTGGCCTTGATGTAAGGTATCTGGCATTGTATCACCACACATTGTATCTCGCAAGTCATAGGGCGGGTCCCCAAGACAATGAGCCCAAACCCCTCCAAGACCACCATCTACGCTCTGTGTTAATTCCTTGTGGGTTTCGATACAAATCAACCCACAATTACAATTTTGATAGCAAAGAACCCAACCTTGCTGTTCCTGTGACGCGAGTTACCATAATTGGTATACTCTGCTTTGTTATATCCTTTGAGTGAGATAAGTAAGAATAGTATGGATGTCCGTAGATATATGGAAGTCATTGTAGAAGTATGCGTAGATTGTTTCTTATGAGACCGGTGAATCGGGACACATTCAACAATCATCAAACTATTGTTAGTTTGAAGATGCATAGGCAACTCGTTATTGATTAATGGAATAAGGGATGGGGGGACTGGTGACATATCTGTATGCTCATTTCTCATCTCAATTAGACAGGTGTCTAGATGTAATGTAAACGAGCCTGGGCGGAAGTGAAAAGCCAGTCACATAAGGAGCCAATTGGATGCAGAACCAACTGCAGGTGTTTGTTACAGGTGACTTGTTACAAAGTGAATAGTTGTGCTTTCATTTAAAGCGCAATCAATGCATGTGCTATGGTGCTTTTTGTGGGTGAGTGAGTTTTGTGGCAAACAGTAGTGATGGAGAAATGAGTTTGGTATATTTGATTAGTAATTTAAAATTGTGGTGAGTCAGGAAGCAGAATAAGCCGGAGTGCTAGCTAACTAAGTATGAGATGCATGTCTATATTGTTAATCCGAAAGTTCCCCCCCCCCCTCCCTCTCCCCCCCCCCCTCCCCGAAAGAACCCAGTTGGAATTATGATGACAGTGCTTTGATATGTGGATGGAGGTGCACAGGTGTGATGATGGGTGAAGGGTAACGAATTAGTACAAGCTGGTGGCTGGTGGACCTCTTTGTGGTGTTGCATTATGTCGTGGAAACCTTGTAGATGCAAAGCTTCAGGAGAGGAATGCCATTGTGTCGCGAACAACTTCTGGGTTGTCTATAAGCAACAGTGTCCAGTGATCAAGTCTGCGATAAGCAACAATCTCCAATAAGCTCAGTCTCTAGTAAGCAACAATATCCAATAGGCAAGTCTCCAATAAGCAAGTCTTCAATAAGCTTAGTCTCCAATAAGCAAATATATCCAATAGGGAAGTCTTGGATAAGCAACAATCTCCGATAAGCTCAAAATCTCCAATAAGTGACAGTATCCAATAGGCAAATCACCAATAAGCAAGTCTTCAAAAAGTCTCCAACAAGCAACCATCTCCAATAAGTTCTGGCAGTGGAGACCCCTGAAAATGGAATCTTGCGATTGGATGTCAATATAAATTGATCAACTCATCATTTGGTATGTTTGTCAATTAAACAAAATTGTGACAAGATGGTTGTCACGAAGACGTAAATCACTTAGTTAAAGTTTCCCCAGCTATTATTTCGCGGCATTTCGGTAAGGTCCTTAAGAAGCTGATGCTCAACAACCAGAACATTAGTTCAAGTTCATCGAGTCGCGCTTTGAAAGGCCAAGTCTATGTTGTACATGACTTGAATAACCGCCCTGTTCAATATGGCCATCTTTACTGGTGAACTCCACCACCACCACACCACCACCTCTTCTTCACACCATAATGAATTTCTGAAATTGTTAATACGCCCCCCCCTCCACCCCCAATTTGTCTCTCCAACCCCCCACAAACCAGATTATCCTATCGTTAGAATACTTTCTATGCGCTCCTCCCTGAGAACTATTGATATGATGTTCCAAACTATGCCACACTATGCGAAGCACAGAATTCCGCACATTGAGCTTGTATAGAATGTACCAATATTAGTTTTAAAATAGCTTCAGCTACCCTAATATTGCATGTTTCAGTGACTCCTGAAAACAGGCATGCACCTTCGCTCCCCTTCCTATCCCCCTCTCTGATACTCAGACTTTTCCAACGACTATCCGCCCCACTGCTATTTCGATTTATATGTTCTTATTTGGGACCACGTTAACATAGTTTGATTGATTATTTATGCTGCAATGTTCTGTTGTGGTTTCTTATATTATATCGCAGGTCCCTGTAAAGTCAAGTCAACATCTTTGGACTCTTTATGTCGTGTACATATGGAAGCAGTGTAGTCATGGTTATCGAAAACGGTTGCATCTAAATTGGGTTGATCTGTGTCTGGCTCTTTTGGTGCAGCATACCATAATCACACTCTTACCCATATCACATCCGCGAAGTACTGTCACCCTTCTGTGCAGTCAGTGTGGTGCGTAGTGATTTCAAACCGGAGAGCAGAGTCCTGTTTGAAATCATTGAGAGCCATCCATGTCTCCACCACCTGCAGATTATGTTTAAGTCTTGCTTATAGAATTTATTATTGATATTCAAATAGTGAAGCTATTTATGATGACTCTTTTTACTGGAACTATACTTTGTTAAAAATAGTTCCAGCTATAATGGAACCAGTCCGGTTCGAAGTGTCAGACAGGTAATTTTGAACTGTGTCTATTCCCAACAGTGGTATGATAAAGAGGAGCATGGAATCGTGTTTACGTTTTATGAGTTGTGTTTCTGTGTATTGTGAATGGAGAGAGAAATGCCGTCTGTTTGTCCATGTGCCCTGCGGGCTGTGTTGTTAGCTATTGCCTGGGTGTGCAAACTGTTAAAATGCACTAATGTCCACTCACCACCTACCTACTGCAGAGCCCTCTGCACTGAAAATATCTAAATAGGAAAGATTGCAAAAGGCTTACTACGGGTTGTTAATGCGACAAAAACCAAAATGGCAGCCATGGCAGATGTAACCCATGCTGATGAGATTTGGGTGGCGTCAAGATGGAATGGCAGAAGAATTGTTGCTTTAACTTACAGTGGTCATCTGACTAGCCGCATTGGTAATACATATTTCCATTAATGTCAGAAGACCACAGTCTGCTTCTCAGACCAATCTGTTTTTTCCCCCCCCATTTTGGAATGACCTTAAGAAACGCGATGAATTAGCGACTTGTCTGGTTTCCAAGACGCATCTTGCTAACAGGTCATTTAAGCTATCACCAGTTTGGAATGACCTTCAGAACCTTTGCAAAATTAGTAACTCATCTGGTTCCACGACTCAGCTTGCTAACTGGTTATTTAAACTACTACCAGTTTGAAATCAACACATGGTAAACCTGTGACAAAGGTAACCTGAACCACTAGTTTGCACCAAATATGCACTAGAGTTAATGCTAGTTCAAACCACCAGGTGACAGCACCTCGCATTGTGTGAATGTTTACACAAGCTCCTGCATTACCAGTAGTTCCTCGTGGTTAAAGCTGCACAATCCAATTAAAGCATCACATTTCCTAATCCAGAGCACATCTATAGGTTTGATCCGACATATTGGATACTGGGCACCCATTAAAGGGACCAGATATACCCATACTCCGACAAATCCTCTCCAAGCATACGTTTGCCAGTTTTCAGTTTATGCAACTACATAGGTGGGGGGAGACTGCTGACATTGGTTGCTTCTGTTGTGTTTTATTTAGTCCCGCAGCACTGACACTTTTAGACAACCATATAGAGAAAGAAATGTTAGAAATTGCAATCTAAAATGATAAATATAAAGTTCAAATGTTTATTTATCATAACCAGCTACTTTTTGTGTGAATAATTGATTAACTCATGTAGATTAATAGACTTTAAAAGTTGAATTGAGAGCTTGCTGTGGCTGCCATCTTGGTGGTTGCCATGGCTTCCCCTGTGTGTGGGGAACCCCTCTAGGTCATGTGATGAGGGAACCCCACCTATGATGTCATTCATACATCACATACCTCAACTCTCCTCCCACATGTTCAGTGGCATGAACTGAACAAACTAGGCAAAGTATGTTTGGAGAGCTTTTGATGCTGGATTCGTCTGTATCTAGGTGAGGTATAACCGGCGACTTTAAACACTTATTGCAAATTGGTGTTCTTGTGCTAGGCTAAATAATGTGTAGACAAAGTGTACAACTAATTGTGCATGTTTTGAATTGAAATATTTTCAAAGTTAACCCTTTAATAATTAATGTTACTTCAAACTAAAGTAGATTATAATGACCAATCTGATATATTTAGCTTTAAGAGGAAAATATGGCAAAAGCTCAAAACCGTCGGGTTTTGCAACTTCAAGCGTAACAAATTTAGCATTTTGAAAACTTGTTAATGTTTTGTCTGTTTTAATCTGCTCGTGACATTTTACAAGTAAGCAGCAGAAAAGTTGATTACATACCATAGTCCCTCTTCAACTGCCTCCCGCCACCCCTACCAATACTGCCTGACAATACCTTGTGAAATACTGGTTGACACCAGTTACATTCTTTATAAGAGGGCTCAGTGGTTTGCTCAGTGTCAGGGTAATGTGATTGAGTAGGATATCGTATCATGGTGCCAGTGGTCTGGTCTCCTAGTGGGACACCATGAGTTTGCAATGCCATAAGTCAGTACCATGACCTTAGCTGTTGCAATGAAGTAAAACCCCAATATACAAACAAATTGCCACGAAAGGCTGGTAAAGCAGAGGTAACTGTTTTAGAGGGTGGGAGGGAGGGAGGGAGGTGGCACGGGGACCAGACTAATTCTCCGCAAAAAGGTGGGCCCCCGGAACCTGACTAACTCTGCAAGTGAGTTATGGGAACCAATCTAACTCTGTGCTAGGACGCCCGGATCTAGACTAACTCTACAGTGTGTGTTATGGGGGCGGGGCGATATGATGGGGACCAGGATAATTCTCTGCTGCGGACGCCCATGAAGCCGACTAGGTTGAGGGCAGGTGTAATGTCGGTTGGTGTAAAAGTTGGTACGTAGTTTGACCGATAGGGAGTTAGTTCATAGGAGGGCAGGTTAATCATCACATGGTCTTTCGGGGGGTGGGGTGTGGGGGGTGTCCCCTTTCTGTGACGTTACAGTGCCCGGGGAAAGTTGCAGTTGGTCCCTGTTGTGAATGTGATTATTTATTGAACCATATCAGGGCGCCGCCTAGTGGCAGTCTTTTTATTACTGAGTGTACATACTTGCGGTATGTTTCCGTCTGTTGCTACCAGGTGGTGCCACACGGCTTGGTTCCTGTGTTGTGCATGTGCTGGCGCCCCCTGTGTGTAGTCAGTTGAACTAGGTGGAGTCGACTTTCTGATCGACTTTGTAAGAAAGGAATAAATCATGTGAACAATGCTTGCTCTTCGTGTCCATCATTTCTTCACTAAAAGGTAGTTTTTTTCTGTTCTTTTCTTGAAGATTTATACTGCATATCATCGATAAGTCTTAATAGACTTCTTTTCACCATTAGACAGGTAGAAAGTCTGAGCCTACACTTGTACCGACCAAAGGGATTTTTAACCTCCCACACCAATAGACATGGTATGAGAACAACTGGCCTTTGATGACGCTGTAAGTTATACACAGCGGTGGAAATGCAAATTGGCAGAGGTGATGGCATGCAGAATCGACCCACAGACCTTCAAATTAGGAGTCCAACCTAGAAAAAAGTCTGACACTCTAATCACTCTCCCACAGAGCCCCCCCCCCCCCCCCCCACCCCCTAGATGCAAGATTCACCCCGTACTGCTGCAGTAGGGGTGCAAACCAACCCTATGTAAAAGATGTCGAAAAAACGGGTCAATGAATTGAGAGCCTAATTTCACAATCTAAGAAGCAACATTTATTCTTTAAATGTCTTATTGATAGCCCGCTACCTTTGAGTTGACAAATATAATAAAACATATAGTTTAATGCAATTTGAAAGTGACGGCGTTCTGTGGCCGCCATCTTGTCTTTTTGCATTCTCTCCCATTTCACCAACTCTGTGCCTATATGCATAATATGGGTAGCCATTTGATACTGGAGCCACAGTTTCTAGGTCATGTTCCATACTAATGCTATTTTCGCCCGTATTTAGACTACGTTGTCATTCACCTGTGTACTACAAGTACCGGGTGAATCTTTTATCTACCCCCCCCCCATGACCATGTGGCATCACTGAAAACATAAGTGGCCAAATGAGTTGAGCGCCCACTTCCCGTTTGGCAGGTTATGTGGTTCAAACACCGTACGAATCTTGTCAGTGACATACAAGTTTATACTTGTCGCTACCAAGCCTGGCATTTGGCATTACTAGGACAGGGCAAGAAGCAGTGGAGTGAAGAAGACCAATTGTCTATGATTGAAATTTCCTTTACGTAATCAACTAATATATATAATATAAACACATTTATTTTCTTAAAATTGGAGTCTGATGCAAGCATCAAATTTTCAAAACCAAAACACTCTTATAGATTTGATTGATTGATTGGTGGTTGCTTTACGCCGTGTCGGCAGCATAGGCCATATTCACGGTGAGAAATATTTGTTTTTTGTTCAAACCATCGCTTTTAGATGTAAAGGCAGACAATCAATTATGTGCCAATAGACACTCATTAAATTAGAAAGCTCACAATCATATATTTGTAGTCAAGGGAAACAAATTCCCATAAAAAAAGAAAAGTTTTATTAATAATTGATAGAATCTATTTCGTAAACTATATGAGGTGGTACAGTCCAGCTGCCCTCAAAAAGACTAAAATCTTTTCCTGTTTTACCTTAGTAAAAAGGTCATGCATACTGTCTGCAGTGTAGAACTGTTGGCGCAGGGCCAACAAATCAACGGAACTTAGTCAAATGTGTTTGAGTGACAGCGGGGACTGACACCCAAAACATTCAGGGGGAGGTTCTAGATTTGATGGTCCGTAACCAACTTATGTACGTACATGTGTACTTAGTAAGCATTTGCTACTGCATAGAAGGGGGTGCCAAGTAAGTTTAAAGCTGCATAGTCCGATGAAATATCAAATTTTCAAAACCAAACCAATTATCTAGATTTGATTTTACATATCTAACTTAGATACTCATGCACTTATTAAGCATTTGTTTCTGCGTAGAAGGAAATACTGAGTCAATTTAACAGAACCTTAATTTAACAGAAATGGTGTCAGAGTTTTGGCAAGCTTGCCAAAACTAATTTTCCATGTTTGCACTCAAAATATCTCAAAATTTTAACATTTAAAATAAAAGTAACTAATGTAAAGTAGATACTAATGATCGATCTAATATATTTATCTCAGAAAAAATACAGAAATTCAAACCCATCGGACTATGCAACTTTAATGAAACCTGTTACTGCTGAGTCCTATGCTGTCAGAATGTTGATGTCAATGCTCAAATAATCTGGCATCTTTTTCTTTTTTCTTTGTTTTGGTAAAACAGTTGATTCATCTTCGGCTGTTTACATAACATTGTAAATAGGTAGATAAGCTGGTACTTAGATAGGGCATATTAGTAGATTGTGAAGGAGGTTAGTGTGTTAGTGGGTTAGCCATAATAAGTTCAGTGTTATGGGCTAAGAAGTTGGGTCGCTGCAAAAACTGTGCTTCTATTACGGTACAGCTGAGGTAAGTAATTGAGGGGGGGGGGGGGACAAGGAGGGATGGAGGGGGGGGGGGGGAGCAAGGTAGGGCACAGGATCCAAGCTATGGTGCTTGTTCAAGGGCCTGGCCATTCTGATCAGTGAGATTCTGATCGGGGAGATTATTTTAATAATTAGTTTTGTATTTCTGAGAGGGTGGTGGGTAATTTTTAATTATTTTTGTATCTGAGAAAGGGGAGGGGGTGTACTTTTATTGATCTATTCATGGCTTGGTTTTGGGGGTGTTGTATCTCTGAGAGGGGGGGGTAATTCTTGTTTATTTTGTTCTTTTTGTATCTGAGAAGAGGGGGGGTGATCATTTTTGTATCGCTGAGGAGGGGGGGGGGGGTTATTTCCTACCTCAATTCACACAGCGGCTGGCTGGCTTTGGGGTGGGGGGGGCTTTTACATTCTTTTAATTATTGTTTCAAATATCTCAGGGAGGGGGGTACTTCATCTTTCTTTCTCGCGAGGGGGGGGGGTGGTATTATTTTAATAATTATTTTTGTATCTCTGAGAGCAAGGCGGGGGTCAATTCTTGTTTATTTTTGTTCCTATCTCGGGAGGTGGAGAGGATTATTTTAGTAATTCTTTTTGTATGAGAGGGGGGGGGGGTGATTCTTTTTGTATCGCTGAAGGGGGGGTACTTTATTTATCTATTAATGTCTTGGTTTTGGTGGGGGGGGGTGTATTTCCTACCTCTATTCACACAGTGGCTGGCTTGGTTTTGGGGGGCTTTTACATTTTTTAGATATCTCCATGGGAAGGGGGGGGGGGGGCTTTTTCTTCTTTTTTTTCACTATCTCGGGAGGGGGAGATTATTTTAATAATTCTTTTTGTTATCTCTGAGGGGGGGGGGGACTTTTATTGATCTTTTCTTGGCTAGGGGGGGGATTATTTTAATCATTCTTTTTGTATCTCTGCTATTTCCTACTGCAGGAGGGGGGGGGGATTATTTAATTATGGGGGGGGGGTACTTTTTATTTTTTTTATTTTGACTACCTCGGGAACAAAATTCACCACACTCGGACAAACATGACACACAGGAGAATTTATATTTCATATTTTTTAATAAGACTGAACAAATGCTAAATAGTTCACATATAATTGAACTCCCAACCGCATCTTTAAGACCCATATCACATTTTCATAACAGTGTGCAAAGAATCAAAATATTTTTTCAATCTAACCCTAATACAAATAATCTTCCCCAACCCTAATACAAATAAGTTAATCAGAGCTCCGATTTACAAAGGAAGTGTCATTTGGAATGAACTCCCAACAGAATCTTTAAGACCCATATCACGTATAGGTCGTTCTCAGAAGTTGCGTACCAATACTGTGACATCAGTACCACAAAATCAAAATGCTGTCAAAGCCATAGTATAGCATGGAAACCAATTTGACTCCAAAATCAAATATTTTCCACACAAAGCTTGACATTTTTAGGACACTTCACATGCCACTTCCTTTATAAAAAATTGTGATAATAATTGGAAACCTCATTGCTATGGTTTTGTGTAGACTGCCGCAAGTGATTACATTGGCCACATTTACCATGAAACGACCAATATGTTAAATCTTTCTGCAAGTCCCTAAATCATATAATAACTAGAATATGTAAGTCTTAAATCTTAGTGTAAATAAAATCACCTATTGCTTAACAATCAGTAGGCCTACAGTCAGTACTCAGGACCTTACTGTCAGTACACCTTACTCGTAACACCTTTGACCGAGGTCCGAGAAGTACTTGAGCTATATCATTCAAGTTCACTAGACGGGTATGCATGGAGCGGTGTTAGCGGCGTGTGGTGTTATACCTCTAACTCCGGGTACCTATCTCCGGTTATCGGCGTCGTCGAGAACTATGTCAAGCCATATGCATGGGCGCTTAAACGGTGAGTGTTACTGTTAGCTAAACGTGAATGTATTTTTAGATTTGGGAAATCCCTAGATTTGACAATATGAATAACGCCGCCAATGCTGCGGCTACATTAATATCGGTTCGAATTTAGGGTTAAATTGATAAGATTTCACTTATTGCGTATGTAATTCTGTCAAATATGATCGCCTTCATAGTTTGGGTATATATTGCCGCGATTCGGCAGCGTGGCCATGTTATTGCGTGACAGTATGGATATCGACGTCACTGCGGCGGCGGCGATTTGTTTACTTTACATTCGTCGATTCGAAAATATTAATATCGCCGCTGCTACGGCAGCAGCGTTAATATCGCTTCGCATTTACAGTTAAACTGATAAAATTTCACTTATTGCGTATGTAATTCTGTTAAATATGATAGCATTTAGTAGATTTGGGTTCCATCCTGACACTAACCTAACACTAACACCGCTGTAAACCTGCTATGAGCAGAGTTAGAATTTCCGAGTTTAAACGCTCGGTGTTAGGCCTAACACTGCTCCATGCATACCAACTTTTCGGCGCTAAACCAGAAATCCCGCCATAAACGCGTTTTGGGTCGCTAACACCGCTCCATGCATACGGTCCCTGGTTTAGCACCAAAAAGTTGGTATGCATGGAGCAGTGTTAGGCCTAACACCGGGTGTTTAAACTCAGAAATTCTAACTCTGCTCATAGCAGGTTTACAGCGGTGTTAGTGTTAGGTTAGTGTGATGATGGTGCCCAAATCTAATCAATGCTATCATATTTAACAGAATTAAATATACAATAAGTGAAATTTTATCAATTTAACCATAAATTCGAAGCAATATTAACGCTGCCGCCGTAATGGCGGCGATATTAATATTTATATTTTCGAATCGACGAACGTAAAGTAAACAAATCGCCGCAACCGCCGCATCGACGTCGCTTTCCATACTGGCGGTGGCGGTGATTTGTTTACTTTACGTTCGTCGATTCGAAAATATAAATATTACATACGCAATAAGTGAAATTTGATCAAATTAACCCTAAAAACGAACCATTATTAACGCTCCCGCCGCATTGGCAGCGTTATTCATATTGTCAAATCGATGAATGTAAAGTAAACAAATCGCCGCCGCCGCCTCAGTAACAAGCGCGCTGGTTCCCGGTGGATATTATATTAGGCCCAACCAGGTGCTCGCCGGCAACAGGCTCAGAGAAATTTCCATAATGAATAAATTAATAGACGTTTAGCTAACACTCACCGTTTAAGCGCCCATGCATACGGCTTGACATAGTTCTCGACGCCGCCGATAACCGGTGTTGGCTACCCTGTGTTAGAGCGATAACACCACACGCCGCTAACACTGCTCCATGCATACGGGCCCGGGACATGGTCGATAATGGCATCGTCTAGCCACTTATCGGTATCGACGATATCCCGGGCGGCAGCGACTGGTGATTTCAGGAGTGTGGGCGGTTGCGCCCGTCCGTTTTCAGCCGTGTACCTGTCAGGACAGCTAACCACCTCCAAGTCTGTTGCTGCAAAGCAGACCCCTGCCAATTCAACGTCTGTGGTTGCAACGGTGAACATACATAATAGATCTAACAAGCTTTGGATTGTGAATCATTTAAATGTGTTATAATACCATCAAGAGAAACCTGACGCTGAGAGACATTAAGACCGACTCATGGACGCAACTCTCACAGCAGAGAGCTAAATGGAGAGCGGCAGTCAAGTAATGAAAGCAGTCTTTGTCGCATCGCGACCGACAGCATGATGATGATGATGATGATGATGATGAATAACATTGTGAAATCACAAATCAGAGGCACAGGACATAATCATAATAAAATATTTTCATTACTAATATACTCTGCATAGAATCGTTCTTGAAATGAAAACCCACAGGACATTATCAAAATAAGTTATTTTCATTACTAAAATACTCACTCATCATAGAATCGCTTATGATCACCTCAGCCACCTCAACGTCTGTGGCTGCAAAGCAGACCTCAGCTGACGCAACGTCTGTAGCTGCAATGGTGAACATACATAGATCTAACAAGCTTCTAATTTAAATGTCTTATAATAAAGAACATTATGAAATCAACAATTTTGACATCATCAAAATAAAATATTTTCATTGCTAATATACTCACTCTCTATTGGATGGTGAATCATTTAAATGTCTTATAATAACATTGCGAAATCACAAATCAGAGGCACAGGACATAATCATAATAACATATTTTCATTACTAATATACTCACTCGGCATAGAATCGTTGCTGACCTCAGCCACCTCAACATCTGTGGCTGCAATGGTGAACATACATAGATCTAACTTGCTTCTAGTTTAAATGTCTTATAATAAAGAACATTGTGAAATCAAAAATCAAAGCACTCGGTATTGAATCATATTGAGCACATCTGTTGGCGACATTGGTCACTTCAGTGTCTAGCGGTCAACTCAGATTAAAATATATAACCTAACATGCTGTCAATATTTAGATTTCATCATTTAGCTAAATAATGTGGGAGATATTTTAGATCAAAATTAAATTTTAATATTGTGTATTATCTATCTTATTGGGATGGATGTAGCTAAATAAATAGAAAATTACATCAGTAATTTGTGACATTGTCAACAGCATTGAAAATAAAGTGTCACAAACTTAATGAAAACCTCTGAACAACAGCACATTTCACTTCAAATGGTCATATACAATATCTTCATGAAGTTGAAGACATTTATACAAATTATGAAATACTTAACCTTTTCTGGAGTCATTAAGTTAACATCGTAACAATCTGTGGCTGTGTAGGCAGGCTATGGTGAAATCAATACAGACAAAGAGAAAGAAGAGTATAAAGTGTAAAGAAGGAGAGGGTCCATCCCTCTGGTTTATTATTTATATGCCTACATGGGTTCATTGTAGAGCATCACCCAACCCCTTTCCCCCAATGGGAAACAAGCATTCTTCGTCCTATCAATATGGATATTTTACACTCCAATAATGGGTTTCTTTGAAATATGGATTTCAAGTAGACTACCTCAAATGGTAAACTAAAGCCCCGTTCACACAGCACAACTTTAGGCCGAACTAGATAAGGTGAACTAGATGAGGCGAACTAGGCGTGAAAGTGTGTCGTGTCCACACATCCAGTGCTTGGGGCGGTTTAAGCCGGAAATTGATATCTGCGCATGAGCAAGTCCATACTAACCAGCGCCACTTTCGGTTAGTCGGCATCACCATGAGAGAGTGTGGGTTCGACCTAGATATGTACAGACTGAGTCGTATTGTTTTGGAATGGTCAAAACTTCTGCTGGGCAGTGAAAACCTAAAAATAAATGATGAAAAAAATATCTGTGTGCTTTTGATCGACCGGAAAGTCAACAAACTCAGGTCTCGACTGCGCACGCGTGTGACATGCTTAATCCGGCTCATCTAAACCGCTACCGTTCACATTATGAACTTTGGCCGACTTAAGCTAGTTCGCTTCACCTAGACTACCTCGTGACGTGGTTTACTTGAGGTGAACTAGATGCATCGACTCAGCCCTAATCCGCTTCAGCGTCACGTCCACACGGCCAATGTGAGCCGAACTAGACAAGGCGAACTAGTTGAGGTGACTTAACTCCTGTGTGTGAATGGGGCTTAAGTCAACTGTCGTAGGCCACGGTTTGAAACTGGCTGTTCGATGCTGTTCGGTGTTGACGCATGCGCAGAAGCGATGCATAGAGCTGAAACCGATGGAGACCCCAAACCGCAACACCTAGGGCTGGCACCTAGGCAGGCCCGACTTCAAAGCAGCTCCATGCTGCATAAACCCGCTGGATGCGCTGCCCCATCGGACCGTATCACCAACCACTAACCTTACATTTTGCTTGAATAATATTTGCGTAAAACTAGGATTCCTTACACGTGGCATGCAGCATGCAGCATGCGGCATGCGAACGGGATGATTCCTTTCATGTGGCATGCGGCATGCGGCATGCGAACGGTCATGATTCCAGCCCGACCCGGCCCAGCCCAGCCTGATGATCGTTTTTCTATTCGCATGTCGCATGCCACATGCCATATGCCGCATGCCGCACCAATGGCTACATGGACCGATTCAGTTGCCGCATTCGCATTCGTATGCCGCGTGTAAGGAATCACCCCCCATTGACTTCTAGGCGTTTCCATTTTTTGCCGCATTTGCGTTCGATTTCGCATGCCGCGTGTAAGGAATGTAGGCTTAACTATATATATATATAGTTACACGACACATGTTACTACCCTCGAAGAAGTACATATGGTGCTGCCACCTAACGGAGAACAGCCGAACGAGGCGCAGTCCACTGCGCTACACACACGCCAGGTGTCGCCACCATAGGTTGCGCTCTGACACTTCCAGGTGGCGTTGAACAACATAATGTTCCTGGACCCATGACAAACACCCCGTAGCGCCACCTGGTGTGAATGTTCAAACTTCGCTCTCGAAATAGAAGTGGAAAGCATGTTGCATGACATTGGCATTCAAGTTGCATGGTCCGTTGGTTTTAAGTTTTTTTTACCATTTTCTGAGATAAATACATTAGATTAATCATTATAGTCTACTTTACTTTAGTTTGAAGTAACTTTTAATTTAAATGACTAATTTTGGAGATATTTGATGCAAAAACATGCCAAATTAATTTTGGCAAGCACACCAAAACTCTGACCGGATAGGCTTCAGTAGTATCAGGTTCGACTAAATTGCCGCATTACACCCTTCTATGCAGTAACAAATGTTTAATAAGTGCACCAGTATCTAGGTTAACATGACAGTGGCATTATTTAACAGTGACATTGACCTGACAGTGAGAGTAATCTGACAATGGAACTAACATGACAGTGGCATTAATCTGACAGTGACACTAACATGCAAGTGATATTAACCTGACAGTGACAGTAATCTGACAGTGGCATTAACATGACAGTGGCATTAACCTGACTGACATTAACCTGACAGTGGAACTAGCATGACTGGCTATGACCTGACATTGACACTAACATGATAATGACATTAATCTGACAATGGCGCTAACGAGGCAGTGACATTAACCTCATCATCATCATAATCATGCTGTCGGTCGTGATGCGACAAAGACTGCTTTCATTACTTGACTGCCGCTCTCCATTTAGCTCTCTGCTGTGAGAGTTGCGTCCATGAGTCGGTCTTAATGTCACATTTCATGAAAGCTGCCTGCAAAAGTGTTGAAGTGCTGCTGGCTTTTGCAAGTTACCAGCGGCACTCTCTCGCGGAGCAAATAGAGGTTTCACACCAGCAAGAACATGTCCAGACAAGCGCAAAACTATTTGTCCCTGCAGTGGCTGGTCGGGAGATGTTGGGATTTCCATACATCAACAGTGTCATTAACCTGACTGGCATTCATCTGACAGGGGCACTAACCTGACAGTGGCACTAACCTGACAGTGGCATTAACCTGACAGTGGCATTGCAATGAATGGCATTAACCTAACAGTTGCATTGACATGATAGTGCAATTAACATAACAGTGGTACCAACATGACAGTGGCACTAACCTGTCAGTGGCATTAACCTGACAGTGGCATTGACTTGACAGTGCCATTAACCTGACAGTAGCACTAATCTGACAGTGGCATTAACCTGACAGTGGCATTAGTCCGGTAGTGGCATTAAACTGACAGTGACATTAACCTGACAGTGGCATTAAACTGACAGTGGTACTAACCTGACAGTGGCGTTAGTCCGACCCTGGCATTATTAAACTGACACAGTGACAATGGCATTAACCTGACAGCGGCAGTAATCTGACACTGGCCGATCCGCCCCTGTTTAATCTGACTGTGCCCGGAATCGTCGCACGACACTGGACTAGGGTTCAGTCAGAGCCTCCGGCAAACACCAGTCCGCCCCGCCCCGCCCCGCCCCGCCCCGCCCCGCCCCGCCCCGCCCCGCCCCGCCCCGCCCCGCCCCGCCTCGCCCCGCCCCGCCCCGCCCAGCCCCGCGCTGACACTCCGACAATAAGGCCACGTGCGCACACCGTGACGTCACCCTGCCCCTGCGCGTGGCTGCATTGTGACGTCACGCTGCGCACGTGTCGGTGCGCGCGCACCTGTCAGAGCCTCATTTACATAAACCCTTCCGGGCCGAAAGCCTGCGTCCCGCCGGGTGGCGCTACTGCGCTCCCACGGTGCGCGCCCCCCCCCCACCCCCCCCCCCCCACCCTCTGCCCCTCCCCCTCCCACTCCTCCCTCTGCCCCGCCTCCCTCTCCCCATCTTCCTCCGCCTTGTCCCCCTCCTCCAGCCCCAGCACTGATAGAGTCACTCACAGTCATATCAAGACACACACAGATATCAGGAGCATAACTACATGATCACTGGTCTAGGGAGCGACAAGTATCAATTAGTCATTTGTTTGACTCGGCCAGGTTTCAAACTTCGACATTCCACACGGGAAGCCTGCACTCTACGGGTTCAGCCGCCGTCTCTAATCACACCGATGCCAACACATATGCAGCAATACGCAAATACACACAGATACATCCACTCATATAACACATATACATAGCAATACACACAGATACACACACCCATATAAGTATAACCCATATACATAACAATACACACATATACACACCCATATAACACATATACATAGCAATACACACAGATACACACACCCATATAACACATATACATAACAATACACACATAACACACCCATATAACACATTTACATAGCAATACACACATATACACACACCCATATAACACATATACATAACAATACACACATATACACACCCATATAATACATATACATAGCAATACACACAGATACACACACCCATATAACACATATACATAACAATACACACATATACACACCCATATAACACATATACATATCAATACATATAGATATACCCACCCATATAACACATATAGTGATATACATAGCAATACACAGAGATATACCCACCCATATAACACACTTACATAGCAATATGCACAGGTACACCCACCCATATAACACATATACATAGCAATACACACAGATACACCCACCCATATAACATATACATAGCAATACACACAGATGCACACACCCATATAACACATATACATAACAATACACACAGATACACACACCCATATAAATTATAACACATATACATAGCAATACACACAGATACAC